>JANTNT010031115.1:0-12820 GCA_024752375.1 Entacmaea quadricolor | reverse complement strand
TCCAATGTCATATTGTTCTTAATAAGTGTGAGATCATGACGATGTTCGGAGCACGATAGTTTGTATTCAAAGCGAGGTTTTGGTACGGTACATGTGCACTGGGCTGTATCTTGGGAAAGGCCTATTGAAAATTTCTCTGACAATCATTACAGAAATGTGTTTTATCTGTAAGGATTACCTTTTCAAACATAATCTATTCCAAGCATAAGTTATTTTTAACACTTTTCTGAAAACTAAAAAAGTGTTTGTGACCTGTACGTTTTTTCGCTCATCTGGATATCTTTAGGTTGCGGATATACTGTCCAATTTTCTCTATAACTTGTTAAATGAACAAGGAAATTGCGAGACAAGTTGCAGAGTTCAAGGCTAAGCGGTGCAACGAAGACGAAATCGCTTCTAAATAAAGACGTGAATTCTACTTTAGGTTACGAATGCTGAAACTTGTCGCGCAACATTTCTTTAAATTGCACTGTGGGTTAAACGCTGTAATACTCAATGCAACTTGTCGAGAAGCATTTCTTTAAATGCACTGCAGGTTAGACGATGCAATACTCCATGCAACTTGTGTCGCAACGCCGTCGCAAGAAAAATTGCACCGCCTATCCGCGCTTTTAGTTATTTTTATTTTCATTTTTAGATCTACGGTGGAGGTCACTTCAAATCAAACAATCGCCTAAACATCACTGCACAACATTTACTAGCCGTCTACTCTGGCGGCAAGTTAAGCCACAACCATGCCGGATACAAAACCAAAGCAGGAAGGACTGGGAATAAGTTTGAACCATCTGAGGGTCCCGGTCAAGGGACTGGTAACGTAGCAGGAGCAAGTGGCGCTGGACATGCTGGGAATGGTGGTAGAGGAAAAGTAACAGACCGGTCTAGTAACTTCTATGGATCGTTGTATCAGCCATGGGTGTATGGTAGTGCTGGAGGCTATGGAAACCATTATGGTATGTGGATCTTTTTAAAAGAGCGAGATAAATATTGAAATTATACCAATAAAAAACCAGAACCCGCTGACAATTTCAAGAAAAACAAGATGAAAGATAAGCCGAAGATTGAAGTCTTAATACTTAATATTTAAATAATGAGACAAACAGATGTTACTATGTACTATATTATTATATACGTTTCTTGATATAAAAAGCTTCTTTAAATAGAAGTAAACTCCAGTTATTATCAGAGTCAATAATAGAAGTGTTATTCCTAACGTTTGCAAGAGAGAATTTACGAAAATTATCGTTACAAGGCCTATTATTATCTTCTTACTTAAACCGCTAATTAATACTAAGCTTAAAGCTAGCCGTGAACTACTATTGTTCTAGCTCGGTATATATAGCTTGATTTACTTATACTTCTATAGTACCTGATGATGAGTCAAAATTGACTCGAAATATAGTACATAGTAACATCTGTTTGTCTCATTACTTAAATATTAAGTATAAAGACTTCAATCTTCGGTTTATCTTTCATCTTGTTTTTATACCAATAAAAGTTTCACAGACACTGTTATATTCGATTTCAAATCGCAGATAGATTTTCTAGTGTCTTATTGATAACGGCGGACGTCGACGTTTCATTGACTAACAAACATTTAATATGGCTCATTTTCTTAATATGGCTATAATATGCTAACTAGAGACCAGATTGGCTGGTGAAGAAAATAGTTTGGTAACAGCTACTATAAGGAATGTTGGAAAATTAACATCACACAACAATAATGTGTTATTATATTATATCTAACTTCATTGATTATATACAAAAAAACTAGCCCGATTGAGATGCGTCAGTGTAATAAGCAATTAAATGATAGTTTTTGTGGTATATGCTTTTATGGACCATGATTTGCGTCATCAAATGGTCAAAATAGTGTGAAAATTCGCGAGGCGCAGTCTTGTGAATCCACGGTTATTTTGACCATGAGATGACGAAAATCATTGCAAACAAGAGCATATACCACATGAAAAACTATCATTTTCTTGTATTTTAATACAACAGAATTTTAAAAAGTTTAAAATTGAAGGAAAACGAACGCAGTGTGCGCACGTTGAGAAGAATGGTGTTGGCGTTCTCGTCCATAAATTTATCGACCATGATCAGGAACCAATAGGCGGTCGAGAAATTTAAATGTTGTGTTCAAAAATCATATAAATAATGGATAAGATGAGTTAAATACATGCACGTTTCCCGAATTCGCTTGAGTGACACAAACAATGGTTCCAAGACGAGGCGGGACTTGATAAATGCAGTAAATGTATGAAAACATCAAGCCATGTCTCCTTGGAACCATTGTTTCGTGGTGACTCAAGCGAATTCGGGAAAGATCAATTGTAACGAATAAACTGACGCTTCGTACGTTAGTCTTCGTCGGAGTTAAAGAGCAAATTATTTATTAAATGAGTAAAAGTTTCAAGGGCGTATCCAACACTTAAGTTAGATTGAGTAAAGGGAACCAAACGTCAATATTACTTGATTGAAGACTGGTTTTTTTTGACATGTAAAAGGTACATTATACTACGGTGACTATCGCAGCGCTACAACCAGCTCAAGCAGAAATGTCCTTACTCGTGGCGGTCTTGGAGGCCAAGGAGGCGGAGCTCTTAAGATAGAAACTCGTCATTTCATTCTCGATGGACAGTTGTCGGCTGACGCAGAGGGAGGCGCAGCTCGCAGTACTGCTGGAGGTGGTAGTGGAGGGAGCGTGTGGATTAACTGTCATGATCTTAGCGGATATGGAAAGTAAGGAAACAATGACCGTACAAGGGGACTCACAGGAATCCCAAGCGCGGTACTTGAATTTATTATCCAACTGAATTCAGTAGAGTCTAAATAACGAGCACAATATTTGGTCATATTTATATTCTGGTTGTTTTGTATAGTTAAAAAACCGGTCAGATCAGCTAGTAACTTGCGTTATGAAGTCATGGAAAGTCAGTGTCACGCAAAACTTATTTTTTTTAAAACAACTTATTTTTTTTACGGAAAAAGGAGATCAGTTGGATAATATATTTTTGATTAGACATTTTTGTGTGTAGTATGGCTGGATATTTTACTTGTCGCTTGTATTTTGGCAAGCTCGCACTGCGTGATTCGTAACACACAAAACTTTTAAATAAGATAATGCGCTTTTTGATTCGCTTAAGTAGGAACCGTTCGAGAGTTACACAGTCACTGGACAGAAAATTTACAATTTTTTTTTTCCTCATAAATATACTTTTATATTCTGTCAAAGAATATCTGTGGACGGTGGTAAAGGCTCACCCAACGGTGGCGGAGGCTCAGGAGGAAGGCTAGCCATTTACCACACCTACATGGTTAACTTCAACGGCACCTTATCAGCTAAAGGTGGAGACAGTAACATTGAACCAGGAGCATCGGGAACTGTGTATCTAGAGAGACGAAATTCAAGTAGCATTGAGTATCGAGTACTTAAGATAAATAACTATCACTTAGCGTATCCTCTCGCAACTAATAGACAAGGTCTATTGCGACACATGCTCAAGGGAATCTACCGAGATACAAGGTATTAAGAAATCTCTAAATAAATCATTTCCGAGATATGCTCCGATTCCCGTGGACAATAGATTCAAGTCGATGCTTCGTGCGAGAGGTACAACAAATATATGAATACGTCGGAAGAAACCGACGGTCACATGGTACGAAATCGGTCATATTGGATGGCAAAAGAATGCGACGGCCTTCTGAGTAAAGAGACTTCAACCAGTCAACTTTGAATTTTCTTTGTTGGCACCATTTTGTTCCATATGACCTGTTCCAAAGGCCTGTTGTTAGCGGGAATTTGAGCGTTGAATCTCGGAAATGGACTATTTGAAGATGAATATTCAATGTATCAATGTTTATGTTCAATCAGATGACTGAATTTATTTCAGAATGATATATTGGCACATACATGTTATAATTAAAAGAGCTCTAAAATTAAAACACTAAAAAAATAGACATTTTTGATCATGGAGGATTTTAAGTTATCCAAACTAAGATCATTCACACAAAAACTACTAATTCTAGCCGAAAGAGCACTAAAAAATTAACAGTTTTGGAAAGTTTGAATATCATTGTAAAAATCCTGAAGAGATATTAAGGATCAAGATAGGAGAGTTTTGTTTGTGTTTTGCTATCTAGGCTTTTTGGGCTTGTTTTCATGTTTTTTCACAATCTAAAATGCTTACAACTTCATAAGGAATTATGATTTTTTTACTTCCAAACTTCTTCATTTTAAATTATCTACATAAACAACTTTCCTATGAAAGAGATTATTAGTGATTATTCAGTGAATTTTTACTATATGCCAGTTAGTAGCAGCCCATGGGCGGATCCAGGAGATGAACATGGAGACAATTTCGCAGTATATCCTTAGTAACAGTCCCCCATTTTCTTCGATTCCTGATGAAACCTTTGTGATAGTCACCCCCCCTTCTCCTGGATAGTCACTTCCTGGTTCCGCCCCTTGCAGCCATTATGAAAGTGGTCTATAGTCGATGCTTGGCGTACGTAAATCCAGTTCTAGATGCACGCGGATAGTTTGGAGAGCGCGATGGTAGTGAAAGAGTTGCTCGAGGCGTAGCTATAGTTTTTGTAAAACTTAGCCAATCACAGCGCCAGTTATATTTATATTTTATAATAATAATGTTTTAACTCTCTTTCTGTAGTACTATTGGTGGAGTAACCTGGCTTCATGAGTCGACATCTTACGTACTAGATGAATTCCATCTCCATGGAAACTCGCATGTAGCTATCTATGGAAGGGCTTCTCAGGAACAAGTTAATCTAAAAGCAAAAACTCTGGTCGGGGATCGTAGTGGAGTGCTTCATGTGGGGAGATACCAGCATGTCGCCTTTGATGACGTAGATGTTTATTATCCAATCAACACCTTGGTTTATTACAATGGATATCTACAGGTTCCAAGGCGCATGTCTCTTAGGTATGTTATCCGCTGATCAGTATCTCCTGACTTAGTGTTTGCGTGTGTTAGGAATGATATTGGCTTGTTGCTGTGACGAAGTTTACTTTTTCCTTGACTGCTGTTCTCGATTTGCTTGTTGCTATCGCTTTGTCAATTTTTTTTACTCGGCACATTTCAAATGGAAATAGCTGTTAATACAGCTGAGGGTGCTGCCAAACTTTTTTTTGTTTTGTTTTTTTTTTTTTTTTTTTTTTTTTTGTTTTGTTTTTTTTTCTGACATCATTTAAGTGAGACTAATGAGTCACATTTGACGTTAAACCGCTGATATCTGTAACAACGGCTATTTTAAGAAAACATGTGTTGGGTACACCCCCCTTAAGCATAGTAAATGTGCCCTTAGGACCTTTTGTGGCCTCTTACACTGTGCTCCCCTTACACTTTGTGTCCCTAAAAATTCATTACCAGTCAATTTAACAATTTCACCCTTTGAAAAACTCTTGGATTCGCTTCTGTTACTCCTGGGGTTCATTATTATCCAATGAAGATTTTTAAATCTCTTGTTACGCGAGAGGTGCGGAGTATTCAGGATCTTTTATTGTCTTGAACTCTGCTTGACTATGCTTGACTAACTAAGGAAAGTTACCTGAGTCATATTTATAGTGTGTCTGTGACAAGTGTCTCTCAATAAACTAAGTAACTAAATTATTCAGGGCTAAGCCTATCAGAATCAAGTTAAGGAATAAACAAATTCCAAAATCTAGTCCAAGATTGTTCAAGTTAAAACTAAAATTAATAAATGAATATACGATAAATGTATAGCAACGATTATAGCAACGATTATAAGGTATATCCCTATCAATAAACTTTGAATGTTAAACTAGTATCTGATGAGTAAAGGGTGAAAAACTTGGTAAGGCGTAGTTAGGGGTGCAAATACTAAAAGGAAGGGCTAGTTAGAATCGACTATAGGACTAATTACATTTCTTATTCTCATTTGAAGGTGTGCCAAAGAAATGCTAGCCGAGGTTTATATAACTAATGCAGACTATAGATAAATCAGATTCATTCTCTGATAGTACATAACCAGAAAGTCCGAAAATTAGTCTTATCATACAATCGTCTCTCTTAATTTTCTCTTTCGTAATATCTCTTTACAGGGAAGTATACATGGAGATAAACGGAACACTTTCTCACGCTGACGATTACACCATAGATCGTAATGGTGAACTGTACCTCTGGTCGGGTGGAAATTCCATTAACGAAGAAATCAGTCATTTCCGCTTCATTAACATATCAGTACGATCACGTGGCAAGCTCATTTCCACCGGCCTTCCTCCTGGGAATCTATCCCGTCTTACGATAAATCTAACAAGATTAGTGGTCAATGGTGGCGGCTTGGTGAGCGCTAATGACCTGAGGATCGAGGCAATAAACGTTACTGTCGATGTTGCAGGTTTGTCTCTTTTTTTGAGGCCAATTTACGCGGTTCAACTTTTCCCTACAAATTTTTATTGCTTAAATTACAGTCGGTTGAATAAAACCGTGAGTGCCCAAAATATGTCTGGAATAATGCGATAAGTTCACCAAAACGGCTATAAGAAAATTGTAGGTAAAGGTTAAATCACTACTAAAACCAATATGTATGTACATGCATTCTGACTAATAACCCATATTTTTATAGGTTTTGTCTTGAAGTATTAATTTATTTAACGGTTCTTTCATGTTAATATTCACGTTTGTGGTCTAGCATGTTACATTTTCACGTGCAGAGCTGGAAAACTTGTTTCTGATTGGCTGTTAGACAATAAACATTCCAGTCATTTTGGGCGCTCACGATTTTATTCAATCAACTGTAAAGGGTTTGGCGCAAAGAAAAACCCGGAAAAACTTTGTGGGACCAACAGTTTCTAAAAACTCTATGTATTTTGTCTATTTTATCTACTGGATATGGAATAAAACTAATAAAACTTCACTTAAAGGGGCCCTTCGCACACTTATTTGCATGGTACATTAACAAGGACCGATATAAGTGGATATAAAAGGATTTTTGAAAGGCGAGGGCTCTAAAACGTACTCAAAACAAGGGACGTCTTTTTGACATCACAAGGAAAAGAAGAAATAAAAACATTGAACAAATATTTAAAAGGTTTTTTTTTTAAATTCATTAAACTGTTTTTTTAATTTAATGTAATTTTAAAGGAGAAATATCCGCTGATGCAAGAGGTTGGGGTCCCGGTGAAGGTCCTGGGGCAGGTATTTCTGGTTCTGGTGGCGGCAGTCATGGAGGACGTGGAGGAAGGGCATCTTACGTTCTTGTGTCCTCCAATGCCTATGGCACCATATACCACCCTGAGCTGTATGGAAGCGGAGGAAGAAATGGTGGCAGCGGTGGAGGAGCACTTATCCTCGACGTTACCGAGATGTTCAGACTAGAAGGACGCGTTCATTCAAATGGACAGGGAACAAGTGGTGGTGGTGCTGCTGGTGGTAGCATCCTTGTACGTTCGGTTAACTTCGACGGGGAGGGCTCACTTGAGGTGAACGGAGGTAGTGGTTTGGGTAGCAGTGGCGGTGGTGGTGGTGGTGGTGGAAGACTTGCAGTGTACTATACTGGAAAAAACACCTTCATCGGCTCCTACCAGGCTTTTGGTGGCTCAAGCTTATCTGAAAAGGGAGGTTCTGGCACGATCTATATAGAAGACCGTAAAAATCTTTCCATGCCTTATCGCACTCTTCGAATCAATAACGGCGTATCGAGGAGTGGGAGGCTGTCGGTAGGTGAAGTTACAGAGCTTGTTCTAACAGGGAACAGCTTAAACACTCTAGATTCAAGTAGCTACCAATCACCATCTGGAGTAGCTGTATCGACTACAGGTTCACCATATTGCAGATTAGTCACTATAAATTCTCAAAGAGTTTGTTCTTATGATGGTAAATTTGGAAACCTCTTTGCGAGTACAACCAGATACTATTTAACGACACATGGCTCTCCTGTAATTACCTATCAGTTTCCAGTGCCTTTGTTTTTAGATCACTTACTTATTTACCCGACTTGCGCGTACAAAACGAGACACTTCGTTCGGGTTTATCTTAATGGTAACGTTGTGGATCAATCGCGAAACTGGGTAGACACTTCTTACTGCCTCCAAGGACAACCAGAAAGAGTGGACGTCAAGCGCATAGCAAACAAGGTAAACAGTCTACTGTAACCGGAACCACTTAGACAACGAGAACCAATCAAGATGTAAAGTGAAAACTTATCGCCAAACATGGGAGATCACAATCAGTAGAATCTTGAATTCACTCAATCATTTTGTTTCACTCCCGCGGTATTTTGATGACACCAAAATTGTTTGTCAAACATTCTTTAGATCTTTTTTACGTGCTTCTGATTGGCTCGTTGTCAAAGTGGTCAAGTTACAGTACTGTAAGAGAATCTTTAAACTGTCGTTCCAGAAAAAGAAAACGTCGAAGAGCTAGATTTGAAGCTAATTTTGAAAAGTCAACAACTTTCAATTGAGACAAAACCATTCGAGTGTTGTTTACATTCTTTCACGGATCTCATTGGTCGGACCGTTGGTCGAGTAGTTGGCTTCTTTTATGCTGACTGATTGTATTGACACGTGGATTTATTCAATGAAATTGTCGTCATATGTGTGATAAAATGATAAAATTTGTGTCACAGAAATGAATACCGAAGAACATCTTTTTTTAATACTCAGCGAATGTACGCATTTTTCTTCGCTCCACATTTCTATGAATATCATAAAAACACAGACGTTAGATTCATGTTTAAGGTGTATTGCGCGCGGATTTTAGGATTTTTTAAAATTGCTCTTGTCGCATCAAAAACCTTCGGATATTTCCGAAACACTCCAGCACAGTTTAGTAGCTCAAACATTTATGTCTTTTAACGGTGTATGTGGAATTAAATTTTTGAGTTAGGTTTGCCGTTATGGAAAAAAACA
This sequence comes from Entacmaea quadricolor, assembly GCA_024752375.1. NCBI lineage: Eukaryota > Metazoa > Cnidaria > Anthozoa > Actiniaria > Actiniidae > Entacmaea > Entacmaea quadricolor. Next base: position 3,930 of record JANTNT010031115.1, on the reverse strand, counting down.
GTTCTTAAATCCGAGCGCAACTATGTTGGAGGCACTTTAAGCCAGTTCTTTATAACTTTTATTGTTTTTCCATTTCTGTTTTTGCCAATTAAAGATTAATTTTACTTTTCTTTTAAGGTAACAATTAGCCTTCTAAAGTATCCATCCTCATCATATTCATCTCTAGCCCTTGTTAAGCTATATATTGCCGAGGATCCTACGTCAGTAGTACAAACCCCTTACTATACACCGCCAGGAGCAACGTGGATTGTTGGCAAAGACGAGAATACAACTGATTTTGTCTTTGAGGAGGTTTGTACTAGCACTAGATTCGTATCTATAGTCAAATATAAATTATTGCTACAAATACTTTAAAGTTTTTAACAAACATAAAAAAGGTTAGAAAACATAGCCTGATATAAAAGCGAGCTGGAGGTTTAAGTCGAGAGCTGTCGTGTAAAACCGAGCCTCAGTAATAAGCTGTGTTCACATTGCTTTACATAAGCACAGTTGTTAGCGCCAATCAGCGTGCACGAAGAATTTCCCTCTGATGTTACTGCCTTGAGCATTAGTTATTACTTTAAAGGAAATTCCCGAATACATACAATTCTATGGATGTATCTCCGACAGCCGAAAAGGAATCGTTTCCAACATATTTGAAATGGGAAATGGGGCGGACCTAACTTTGCAAGGCCTCATCCAATTGGATGAGACGAAGAACAAAAATAAAACTGCAACGAAAGACTAAGAGAAAAGAAAAAATTGCAGCTATTGTTTCGAGAGCGAATCATATGGCAGGTTGCCATAACAGTGAAGTCTTATACCGGGGAAATATTGCGCCCAAACTCTAATGGTGTATTTCCCTTTCCTCAACATCCGATTTTCATTTTTTTTTAGCTTCATATTGGTGGGGGAGGAAGTTTAAGCGTTAGTGGTGCAAATCTCTCAGTTCAAGCTTCAAAGATTACAGGAGACTCCTACGGTCTTATGACCGTACGCCGATCTCAACGTGTACACTTCAAGGGTGGAGAACATCAACTACCCTTCTCCTTCCTTAGCCAGAAAGACTCTCAAGTAGGTCTCCCTAACTTCATGACATGTCGAGGTGTTGAAGTGATCATGAAAGGTACAATGGAGAGAATGCAAAATTTAACCGTAGGGCCACTCTGTCGCTTTTTGATCAAAGATTCCACGGAAACAAAGTTCGATCTTGGTCACGTCGTGGTGCAGACATCCGGGTACCTTGCTGTTGAAAGAAATGATGAGAAGCACGTGACTATGTCGGGGGAGGCCCTAGACATTCGTGGAGGTGGAAAGGTGTGTATTATCTGGGAGGTTTTTTTATCGTTTCATTTTTACTAGAAAATTTTTTTGCGTAAGACACAAAGAATGCAAGAGGCAACGCGTTTTAAAAGATTCGTCAAAGTGTCGAGGCGGGAGGGAAAACAAATCTGGTATGGAGGTGTATGCCTCAAACATCCGCATCGGGAAAGAGGAGGATATGAAAATACTTTATAAAATGATTTTCTACAAAGATACTGCAATATAGATCAAAGTTATATAGCATTGAAATAAAGTAGGAACTGAAATCTACACCCTTTTTTTACAGATGGAAGCCAGTAGTCTAACACTAGACTACAAGAATATTACGATTGAACCATTTGCTGTCCTTTCAGCAGATGGCCTCGGCACACAAAAGGGAAGCTTTGGCAACGGTTTTGCAAGTCAAGGGGGGTCATCAGGCGGAGGACACGGAGGTCACGGAGGTCAAGGATCTAGCCAGCCTCGAGTTGGCGTATCATACGAGAACTACAAAATACCTAAGAAATTGGGCAGCACAGGAGGCTCTGGCGTCTTTCCTTTCTTGGGTGGACCCGGTGGAGGAAGAATAACAGTAATAGCGCATGATACCTTAAATATTGATGGTACGATTTCATCCCGCGGGTCTGCGGGATTATTTACGCGTAGTGGTGGTGGCAGCGGCGGAAGTATCTTAGTTTATGCTTCACGTGTTCATGGTGATGGTGAGGTCGATGTTTCTGGAGGCTCTGGTGATCATTCTACGTCTTACTATGGTGGTGGAGGTGCAGCTGGGCGTATCGCTATCTATTACAGAGAAAACCATTTCCTTGGGAAGGTTTTGGCTGTCGGGGGAAGTAGTCGTTTCGAGGGTGGTGGTCCAGGGACGGTGTACTTAGATCATGTTCCGGGTGATAACGTAACATATGGTCACGATCGAATAGATGAAGCTGCTCATGGTGATAGGATAAAGCAGTTAGAGAATGAGCCAATCAATGGCACCAAGTGGGTTCAAAACAGGTATATTTTACTGAGAAACAGTCGGTCCATTTTTAAAGGGTCTTAAGTATTATGGATTCGGTGTGTTTCACAGTTTACTGTTAGACATCTAATGTTGATCCTTAAACTGGTACTGAAAGTTATATATATATATATATTATAGATCTTTTAAGAACGCCTAAATATTAGGGTCTATTGCAGATCAATGAAGTACACCCGATTTCATATCAGGAAAAATGCGACAATTTTTTTTCAGGACTCTTTACATTAACGCACTAGGACGAAAACCTCGTCTTCCATCAGCTAACCTAAGCAGTGCTTACAGTGATTTTTCTCTGTATGGTTCAACTCGTGTGTGGCTTACTCTGGACGAACGCGTACTGGCTCCAAACGAGAATGATGTTGAACTGGATGAGATTCATTTATACGGTGGTGCACAGGTGGCATTCATTAAACCATCAGTAACAAGGAACGCCATATCCATAGTTATAGGTTTGTTATATTAATTTTTAAAATTTGGTTCAACTTTAGACTTTCGAGTGGCTCTGATGATCAGTTAAATCTGATGTCCCGTCTCGCCGTACGTCATCTAACAGGCCCGTAAGCAACAGGTTTTTACATTTGGGGAGGAAATATTCGAGAGACCATAGCAATGAGATTTTTAGGAGCTCTTAACTAATGGGATTTGTGGGATGAGTTCCGGCAGCGTCTTGGGGGGGTTAGGATTCTGTGCTGTGCCTAGCAGGGGGTCGTACTGCACTTGTCTTTCGGGTAAACTAGTTTTGAACTGGATGTTTGATTGAAGAACTAATCTTATTTTATCAGGTAAAATGGAAGGCGATCGTTCTGGTAAGATTCACCTTGGTTTTAACCAGACCTTCTTGTCACTCCAGTCTCATTTACCAATGGACATGATTATATATCAAGGTGGTTTGACCACGATGCAGGGCGAGTTACGTGTTGCTGGAGTCACAGTAGAAGTGGATGGTGTACTAAGGCGATGTCAGAACATAACAGTGGTGGATGGAGGCGCGATACATATGAGAGAGATGTACAACACCCAAGGGCTCCCTACACGGGTAAAAGACCAACTCCCTTAGGGACCTTTCATTTGTTTTACCAAAGTTTGGGATGGAAGGGTTGTTGGCTAATTGGGGACACTAACTTCAAAATTGTTTTAGCCCTTCTTAGGGACTGCGCAATAATTATCAGGAGGAGTCTTACGGCTTAAAGTGAACTTAACCCCCTTGTACAAATGCTGAAATAACTTATAACCCCCGGGTTAAAGCTGAAAATTAGTATACAACCCCATCCGCTGCTGACTTTGAACAACTTTTCAAATTTCGTGCAAGCGAAGAGAGCAAATTTTAAAGACTCTTTTAGCCATCACAACTTTGTTTCTGCGAGCGAAGCAAGGCTTGTTCTCTAAAGGTGAGATTTTCTTTTGTTGTACGTAGTGAGCGCAAAGTTTTGGATATATAAGCATATGTACACTTGCACAGACTTGAACTCGAAAGGGAAAATTAGATGCACCCACCTTCTTTCTATTAAATAATTACTGGGTTGCCTGTGGCAGACCAGTCGAAAATTACCTTTGATTTCCGGTATGTACTTCATGTCTAATGGAAAAGCTAAGGTCTCCATACAAGAAGT
>JANTNT010031114.1:3209-23799 GCA_024752375.1 Entacmaea quadricolor | reverse complement strand
ACCCCTGCTTATTGATCCATGCCGGCAAAATATCAATTTATGGTAATCTCGTACCTCACTTAACATAAATTACATTTGTTCACGTTCACCCTCACCCAATCACAGTACGAGAAAAATGGACAGTTGGTATATATCAACACTAATTATGAATTTTGAATAAATTAACATTCTCTACCTTTGATAGTAGTCGTTTCACCTCTAAGAATGACATCAGTAGGGAAAACGATTTCTGCATACTCGTCAACGAAGAAACTACACGGTGCATCCATGTACGTATGAGTTGACTCCACAACAAACACATACAGAGTTTGTCTTGAAGTAAGTTTTATAATACCAGTTTTATCTCCGGTTAGTTCGTGTCCAATAACAGTCACGTTCTTGGCTTCTCTTGGATGATAGAATTTCAGTGTTGAATAGTTTTCAACCTGTGTTAAAGACAATAATATCAAATTTGTACGTCACGTCATTGCAGCCACGTTGGTGGTATGATCTTCAGTAGGTGCCACCAAGATAGCAGCCATGTCCTACTCTTCTTTGGAATTAAATCGTCTGACCGTGAACATACGACATTAAAACATGTTCTAAAAATTTCGAGTTCTAGATGGGAAACGAACCCATGACTTTCCGATATTCCAGATGGATGCTCTACCCCTGAGCTACTGGAGACTCATCAATAATCTGAGGGCCAAGTGCGAATATATACTGAAAACATCAGTAATTTGACATTTACCGCAAACAGTGGTAACGTTTATGTCGATATATCTATATATGGGATTATTATAAACAGTACATATATTAGATACACAATTATAATGAGTAACCCACACTAAATTCGCGACTTAAACCATCTCAGAAAAAAAAAAACTGGCCCTCAGATTATTGAAGAGTCTCAAGTAGCTCAGTGGTAGAGCATTCGTCTGGAAAATCGGAAGGACCTGGGTTTATTTCCCGTCTGGAACTCGGATTTTTTCTGGGATGGTTTAAGTAGCGAATATAGTGTGGGTTACTCATTATAATTGTGTATCTAATATAAATAATGTTCTAAAAGATTTTTCAGTGAAACATGGAATGCTTGTCTACCAAAGCGTAAACGTTTTCTCATGCCAAATTGCAGACAAATCAAAACTCATTCCACTCGTCTACGGCCAAAACATCCAAACGTCTACGCTTTGCTAGACCAATTCCATGTTTCGGCAACCTATTGGAATTAATGTTGTGTTTCATGGAAAGCATGGCTGCCAAGTGCTGTTAGCACGTTCCCTCTCACCGCTTAGGTCCAAAGTTCGACTCCCGAACTCAGGACTCGTGTGAATAGAGTTGCTTGTTGGTTCTCTCCCTTCCTCCGAGGGTTTTTCCTCGTGCTCTCCGGTTTTCCTCCCTCCACAAAATTCAACATGCTAAATTCCAATTCGATCTGTGAGCCGTGCCCTGACTTTTTTTTGTGGTTGTTTCAGAGTTCGACAAAATTTATCCGTTCACACTTATGCGAAAACGACGATATTTTTGAAAGATGTATCAAGATGGGAAAAAAAGACAATACTTGCCTGCATTTCATCAAATTCGTAGAAAACTGTATTTTCCTCCATAATAATCGAAGGAGTAGCAACATTTATATTTTCATTATCCACCTTGACTTTAGAGTGTTGAGGCTTGAAGGATGAGAAGTTTCCGTTCGGGTTGTACTTTAGCTCTCGATATTGTGGTCCACGTCTGCTTTCGTATTTATAGACGGTACCTGCTGCTCCAGAGTACAGCATGTTCTTGCTTGAACCACCAACAGAACGAAATGTCCCTGAAAGTTTACGCAGTGAAAGTTTGATACACACTTTAGATTCAAAATCGCCACTAGAAAATATATTAATGGCAAATGAACCAAGAAGACAAATAATAGGGGAGGTAAATTTTGAGAAAATAGGACAACTAGTTTTGAGGTCAATTTTCTGTGTTAACTGAAATCATTTTTTAACAAATTCACAGGGAAATAGAGTTTTGAGAAAATTTTGAGAAAATTTTGAGAAAATGGATAAGCTACTGAGAGCAACTTTTAAACGATTAAAAATCACAGAGAAATCGAGATTAGGTAGAAGTTAGTCAAAAGTGCTTTCCAAAAAACGAAGACTTGTTTTATTTGCATGCAAGCAAACTCAAATTCTGTCTTTGATAGGCTCTTTTGTATAACTGGGAATGTGTTTCAATTGCTTCAATTCAAATGATTTTTTTTAACTTGGTCCACAAATAGTTAGAAGAAAGATCAATGCTTACCTCCATAGTTGTTTTGGAAGTTTACGTGGATTCCAATTCGCCCTCCAGCACCCCCTCCCCCTCCAGCTTTTCCACTGCCACCGCCAACATTTATCTCTCCGTGACCAGTTATATTCATGACCTCTACAAGTACGCTTCCACCGCTGCCTCCGCCTCCATAGTTGTTTGTTGCGTCTTGTCCTTTGGCAGTAATAAGCCCGTCAAGATGTAGGTGCTTACTGACAATCCACAAGAGACAACCACCACCTAGTAGAACCAATACATCAGTATATCACTCATGATTAAGATAAATACGCTTCAATTTTATTCGATAATATTCCTCGATATAACAAGTACATACCTTTGCCACCGGCGTTTGCGTTACCATTCCCACCTCCACTGCCGAGCTCGCGGGGTTTGTAAACCGAACCGTATGCTTTCCCTCCAACTTGGCTGTCCGACGATATGCCTCCCTGTCCCCCATGTCCAGCACCTGTTCCTCGTACATTAAAAGATCTGCCACCACCTGGACCTAAAGAACCCTCATGTCCAGCATAGTCCAACCGCACGACGCCATTTGTCTCGACCTTTGCAAATGTTGAGTAGAATTCAGCGTGATTAACAATGACCAATCCCTTGTATTGGATTTCAAATAAAGTAGAAGTTACTGTAAGTTCCACACCAGCTCCACGGACAAGATTTAAAACCCCTCCATTTTTGATGATTACGTGAGCGAATGAACTGTTGCCTGGTTCAGTGATGTCAACATATGTTCTGTTTTCAATGAGAGCCGTCTGTGCTGTATTAGATATTGTAAGACTAGCACTGTCTTCCACAAAAAGGAAATGCACGCCGGTCAAAAGTCCGTTTATAATGGTAGTTATTCCGTGAATATGGAACTCTGCTGGTAGCACAATCTCTGCTCCTTTATCCACAATGAAACTGCAAGGAGCTTCGGTCCTGTTTGTTTCAGATTCAACAACTTCAGCATAGATAATCTGGTTCTTTCTTATATGCAGTTTTCCTGTCCTATCGCCTACAAAACTATGAGCAATGACAGTTACATTTTTGCTGTCGTCCGGATGATAGATTAATAAACGTGAGTAGCCAGTCAGAACTAATTCGTAAAATTCGTAATCCAAAGTTTGTTCTTCCATAAGCATTGTAGCACCTATGACATCGCGACCATCGTTATCTACATGTAAGAACGTGTTGTCTACAGCCATAAATGACGTATTAGTTCCTTTTATATATTTCAAGTGTCGATATTCTAGAGGCTTAAAATTTTGTTCTCTGTACATCGTACCAGCTGGGGCACTGCTGTATTTATCCTTGCCAATTCCACCATGGAAACCTATTACTCCTGAAAAGGTGTAGCGCCATCGACAGTGAATAGCAACTCTGCCACCAGCTCCAGCACCTCCAAGTCCAGTGGATCTTCCTCCAACAACCGACAATAAGCCATGTCCCGTCATGTTAGTTGTTTGTATTAAGATACTTCCACCACTACCACCCCCTGCATTAGTTCCAGATCCATCTTCTCCTCTTGCATATAGAAATCCATTGAGCTCCAGTCGTTTCCCGACATTCAGCAACAATTTTCCACCTCCGCGACCTCCCTTGCCCTGGCCATTTCCTCCTCCACTGCCCAAAACTTGAGGACGATAAACAGAGCCATAAGGTTGACCACCATTCCTTGCACCGTTGCCTCCGTGGCCTGCACCTGTTCCGATATTATTTCCATTATAAGAAATAGTTTTTCCAGCTCCAGGTCCACTTTCAGGGAAATGTCCAGTCCAGTCAAGTACAAGATAGCCTTGGCTATTAACCCATGCAAATGAAGATAATATCTCGCCTTGATTAATATTAACGTTTCCTCCGTATTTTATAATGAATTCGTTTAACGAAACTTTAAGAAAACTGGTAATTTTTCTGAATTCAATTTTGCCACCTCGTTTTACCACAAGTGTTGCAAATGAAACATTTCCAGGTTGAGATATTCTAACATATGCACGATTTTCGACAAGAGCTGTTTGGGTAGTTGAAAAAATGGCCATGTTCGTACCATGTGAAACCTTAAGATGATGAACGCCAGTCATCATACCTTCTATACGGGTTCTTGTTCCATGCACATTGAAATCTGCTGGCAATATAATTTCCGCCCCAACATCAACACGGTATCCGCATGGAGCTTCAGTTCGATTAGTTTCAGACTCCACAACCTCAACAAAAATTCTCTGACCACTTCGAAGATGGAATTGTCCTGTCTTGTCTCCAATGAACTTGTGCACCACAGCCGTTACGTTCTTTCCATTTGGTTTGTATAAAAGCAACTTTGAATAACCCGTAAGTTCCATTTCATCAAACTCGTAATATTCTGAACCTTCTTCCATTAACATTGTTGCTCCCGGAACATTATAACCAGCATTGTCAATGTGAACGTAAGTGTGGTCAACGGACATCAATGTTAAATTTAATCTTTTATTATACTTCAATTCTCTATATTGCAATGGGCGATAGTTCTGCTCTATGTAAATTGTTCCAGCTGCACCACCATACTTACTTCCTTGTCCCCCATGATCTTTGAGCTTGCCACTGTAGTGATACCTCCATGTACAATGAATCCCTACCCTTCCCCCGGATCCTCCGCCTCCAAGACCAGTACCTGATCCGCCTGTAATATCTATTTCACCTCGTCCAGTCATATTAGTTGCTTTAATAAGAACGCTTCCTCCACTGCCTCCACCTGCATTTTTACCCGTACCACTAGTGCCCTTGTTTGACAAAAGGCCATCGATTTCAAGCCGTTGTCCAATATCCCAGTAGAGCTTACCGCCTCCAACGCCACCAACACCTTCACCATTACCTCCACCGCTACCAAAAAGATGGGGTGAGAATACGGAATTATATGGTAGGCCACCTTCTGACCAGTCAGTTTTACCACCATCACCTCCATGCCCTGCACCAGATCCAACTTTATTTACTGTTTTTCCTTTCCCTTGTCCCCTTTCTGGTCCGAATCCTTTTCCATCTAACATCAATACTCCTTTGCTTTCTATCCGAGCGTACGCAGAATAAAAAGATCCGTAATTTATTGTTACCAAACCCTCATACTTAATCCTGAACTCGCCACATCGCAAAATTAAAGGATATTCCACACGATTAAAAGTTAATTTTGAACGACGTTTAACGGTTATGATTCCAAATGAAAAGTTGCCTTTTTTACTGATCTCAATGTACTGGCGATTTTCTATCCTAGCAGTTTCAGTTGTGGATGCAACTTCGAGGTATCCGCCATTAGCGATTGACAGATCATGCACTCCAGTAATTCTTCCTTCTAATATTGTCCTCATTCCTCGAATTTCGACAGTACTTGGGAAGACTATCTCAGCTTCCTTCTCAACCAAGAAATTGCAAGGAGGAGCAGTTTCATTCGATTCTGATTCAACCACTTCCACGTAAACTGTTTGATTTTTCCGTATGTGAAAACGTCCAGTACCGTCACCAAGAAAACGGTGAATAATTACTTTCACACTGGAAGAACCTGACGGATGTTGTACTTGGAGATTTGAATTCCTTGTCAAAAAAAGTTCCTCTAGCTCGTAGACAGTATTTTCACTTTCCAGAAGTAGAGTATTCCATATAGTTTTTCGATTTTCATTATCGACTTCCAAATACCTGTGTGTAGCAACGATGTGTGATGTATTAGTTCTCCTGTCATATTTTAAAAGTGCATACTGAGGTCCACGAGCTGTTTCTTCAACATAGACTGTCCCTGCTGCAGCGATGGACTTACCCAAACCTCCATAAGCTAGGTATTTCCCAGCATACTTGTGTCGAAAGCGAATGTGAACTGCTATTCGACCACCAGCTCCACCAGAGCCAAGACCTTGACCGTACCCACCTTGAACATTAATTTCACCGTATCCAGTTATATTTGTACACTCGATAAGAATACTCCCTCCACTTCCTCCGCCAGAATCTGTTCCAGTGCCATGTAATCCTCGCATCGTTATCAAGCCATCAAGTTCAATTTCTTGCCCTATCCGCCAATGAAGCATTCCACCACCAAACCCGCCATGACCTTGCCCATTGCCACCACCACTTCCGAAATGCAATGGTCGATAAACAGAACCGTACGGAATCCCTCCATTTGTATTTGACTGGTGGGCTCCACCTTGTCCTCCGTGTCCAGCTCCTGTTCCACTATTACTGACAGTGCTTCCTCTTCCGGGACCAGACTCACTTGCATAACCTGTACCATCAAGAACGAGCTTGCCACCTTTTTCAAGCCAAACCCACGCAGAATCGATTTCTCCGTGATTCATGTTCACCAAACTGCGGTACTTGATTCTGAAAATGAGTGCAGTAAAAACAAGCGACTCCGTAATCTTGGAGAACTCCAAACGTGATCCCTTTTGTACGTACACTTCCGGGAATGTGATATTTCCAGGCGATGTGAGTACTTGATATGTACCATTCTCTTTGATTCCAGTTTGGGTAGTTGACGAAAACACAACATCAGATCCCTCTGCTATTACTAAGTCGTATACGCCGACGACAAATCCTGCAAAACTACAACGCTTCCCGAGAAGAGTTAAAGATGAAGGGAAAGCAATTTCTGCTCCTTTCTCTATTTTGTAGCTAACGGGTGCCACAGTGTAACCTTTCTGAGACTCGACAACCTCTACGAACATTTTTTGGCCAGTTCTCAGGTGCAGAAGGCCTGTTCGGTCACCGGAGAACTTATGAGCCACTAGGACCGCACTTTCACCATGGATGTGAAGTATAGCGTTGTTTTTAGCTTCAAGCTCATCAACTTCGTAATATGTTGTATTTTCATTTATGATAATAGTTGCAACATCGGGGTTCCTATTCTGGTTATCAATGATGAGTTTTCTAAATCCGTCGCCGTACTCAGTCTTGTTGTCTTTGGTCTTTATAAGAGGTCGCTGTGATAGACCCTGGTTAGTATCGGTGTAATAAACAGTACCAGATGCACCGGCTTTAAAGCCAAAGCCTCCATAAGCTGTATACAATCCAGAGTACTCCCTCAGCCATGACACGTGAACACCAATTCTACCGCCAGATCCTCCACCACCATTGCCATGACCATTACCTCCATTCGCAGATATATTTCCGTGACCTGAGAACTGAGTGACCTTGATGAGAATACTACCACCGCTGCCACCACCACTATTCATAATACCATTATCACCCTCGTTGACAATAACTCCATCATGATGGAAAGATCTTAAAATTTCGATCTGTGTAGGGATAGATAACATAGGATGTCCATTATTCAATTTGCAGGTATATGAATTCTTAAAAAATAAGGTTTTAAAACACAAAACACTTAAACAACAAGAGCACTGATTTCCTCATATGCTTTAACAGTTTTTAAACGGTACGGTGTCCTTTCTTGTTAGTGAGATACAACAAATTTTATCTCTAAAACAAAAGAACTGTTAAGTCCAAGTTAAAGCATAAACGAAAATATAACGTATTGGCTATTAAAATATCAAATTACCTTAATCGTGCTTCCTCCCCTTCCTCCATTTGATCCTCCCCCGCCACTTCCTGGGTGCACCGGATAAATGTACGATCCGTAGCCAGCACTTCCATTTGAATAAATGCTTGGTCCTCCTTGTCCGCCATGACCTGCTCCAGATCCTACACCATTCAATGTTACACCTGGAGATATTCCTTTTCCAGCAGTCGGTCCTTTATTTAATGTCGTAATGCTTGATCCTCCCTCAAGAAGCATTTCACCACAATTTATAACAATTGGATTACCCGATAAAGTCGTATTCTTTCTCATATGAAGAGTGTCTGCTTCTAGAATGATATTCTTCTCATAGCGAAGTTCAGAGCCAGATTCCATAACTAAAACCCCAAAAGCAAGCTCTCCGTTAACAGGTTCTTCAGTGTAATTTCCCTTCTTTGTTAACGCACTACTCGCATTTGGTCCAACAATGATAAGTCTATTTTCGGTTAAAGTCAGATTAGCCACACCAGTTATCCTTCCTTTGAACTCAATAGCGGGATTTTTTAGACCTGCAACATGGAAGTCCGGGACTAAAAATAGTTCTCCTTCATAATCGAGCTTGAAGTTTACAGGAGGAAATGATCGTCTTATTGTCAATTCGTCGTATTCAATGTAAAATTTGTGATGTGGTTGAATGTGCATTGTTGATAAACCATCACTGATAACTGTGTTTATTGTTACTGAAGGATTTGGACTTGAGCTTGTAATCTTGAATAATGCCTAAAATAATATTAACAATAATATTAATAATATTAACGATGATGATGATGGATGATGATGATGGATAATTACTATAATACGAAAATTTTAGAGAAATTACTTGAATACCTAGGATATTTACAGCACAGAATTAAAATGATCCTTTCAGAACGAAAGATGCCAAAAACAAGTTTAAAACCTTCAGTTTAACATGAATGTGGAATACAAAGAGTATACCGCAAATGAAGGACCATTTACGTTTACTAGAAAAACAAAAATATTGGTGAAAAATTGACGTACCACTCCCTCGAGCATTAGTTCATCAAAGGCATAGTCAGCACCGTTTTCTTCCGTTTGGTTTGTTCTAACGGTTCGTGGATTCTTTTGGTCCAGTTTAAATTCCTTTATAGGCTTTGCATTTTGATTGTTGATGTACAACCGACGGTAAAGCTTTTCTTTTCTTTCCTCCTCTATGTAAACTGTTCCTGAGCCACCATGTTGAGTTCCAGGTCCAACTCCTCCAAGAGCGTAAAATGCGCCTCGATATTCATCTTTTATTGTAACATGAGCTGCAATACGGCCTCCTGATCCACTACCACCTTGGGCCGATCCGTGAGTATTAGAAACTGCGCCATTTGCTAGCACGTTTCCATGCCCTCTCAAGTAGCCTGATTTGATCCAAACACTGCCTCCGCTACCTCCACCACCGGCTGAAAATGAATTTTCACATCGGTGATTAGTTTTTGGTAAGTTTGACGAGCCACCTTAAGTTCAAAAATTAACACACTAATATTATTGGTACTTGAGGACGGTAGCCGTAATATCTAGGAAAAGGAACAAACCTGAATTGGCAATGACGTCTTCAGCATTTGTATTTAGAACTCCATCAAGAATAAAGGCGTAGCCAACGTTTACTCTTATTCTCCCACCTCCTCGACTTCCACGAGCTACTGGACCCCATCCACCACAGGCACCTGGTAGTGTCGGTTCGTATATTGATCCATAGACATTGCCACCAGTAACTGACTTGCCACTTCCTCCTGGAGTAGCATGACCTGCACCTGAACCACCATTAAAGGAGTCCGTACCGGACCCCACTCCTTGAGACTCATAACCACGACCTTTACAGTGAAGAACCGCATCTGGTTCAAGGTAAAAATCAGTAGCATCAATCTCGAAATATTCACCTTCGAAGCGACAATTAAATTTTATGTCCTGAAAAGAACAATAAAGAAATAATTTTCAAAACTATGGATTAATTGCAAAGGTATACAGTTTGATGTTTAAGTGGATTATTCCAATCGTTTGGGCATTAAATTTGTCATTAAAAACATACCAAAAATCCTGCGGTTATGTGAACGCCCATTGGTGGAGGGTATCTAATAATTGTACCGCTGCCAAACTCCAGGGATGCAAAAGTAAAGCTTCCATCAGGATCGATAAACTGGTAAACTCCATCACTAATACCAGCTGTGTGTGCATGCCATCCTACTTCGATTCGACGGCGATGGGCTATTCGTAGATGACGAACATTAACGAGTCTTCCATTCCAAACGAGCGATACAGCAGCAAGGCCGACTATATTAACTGTTGTAGCCATTACTGCAGTAGATTCATTGTCAAGCTTGAAGTTCGCTGCAGTTCTAAAGATTTAAATTGTTTTAAACATTATGTTAAAGGTATAAGCAAACAAATCAATAAATGGAATTAAAGGTTTACCCAAGGAAATGTTTAAAACTTAATTAATTAAAAAATATTTATTATTTATAACTTTATATGCCATTGTTGCTCATTTTGGGGTCTAACATGAGAAAATTAGCGGGTTAAAATAAATTTGCCCGCTGAAATCACCCAATGAGAAACCAGGAGAAGCCACTCAAATATTAACTTGCTTGACAAAGTTTTTAGCAGCTTTGCAATCTCAAAAGCCGTACAAAAATCTAGCGAAAGAAGAGCCAAATTCACTATCCTCGGAGTTAGGAGAAGTTGACCTAAACAAACTAGAAAAGGAAGCAGTTCCTAAAAATGCCAAAAATCAAACGTAAGGGAAGTTGAAAGAAACGCCGTCAGTTCTCCTGTCATGGTGCCGAAATCAGTGTTAGTTTGTCAAATGAAACAAGTTCACTCAAAGACATTATGCCCAATTACCAGTTTAACGACTGCATAGTAAACATTAACTTTTTCAAATGAATATTTTAATTTGCTTTGGCATTATTTTGCCCTTGTACATGTTTAAAAACAGTCATACTTCGAAAGAAAACTTCAATTTGTAAACTCGCACGAGTCATGATGAATAAACACTGTATTTACTGGCGATAGTTTTTGAGAGATTTTGTTTTTTATTTCTTCTGTAAATGCCCTATAAAGTCATAATAATAGTAATTCGCTGCGCTCGGGCTAAAATGAGCCTGAGTCGGGCCAAAAACATACTTATGTTTTATAAAAAAGTTACAAATATGGTACTAAATAAACAAATTGTAATGCTATATACCAAAACTGTCAAAGTCCATTTTTCTCATGCTCTGATTGAACAAGAGGGTATCACGTGCACGTGAACAAGTTGTGCTGTTTCCCTGGCAACAGCTCTGAGCGGACAACAATGTTGTTGACCAGTAATAACAAAACCGGAAGTTGTAAACTTTTGCAACCTTGATTGACCTTGGCAAACGCTCTTGAAAAGGGGTAAAACAGCACTCTCGCCATCTCATTCAGATTTGGAATAAATAATGTATTGTCGCAGCTACATGTTATTCTTTGACAGTTGGTATATAACAAAACACTTATTGACTGGAACCTCGGGAAAGCTGTATGTTTTGTGCTCAAAACATACTGTTTCCCTGGGTCAAAGTCAATAGGTGTTAAGTGTTAATTGTATTGTATTGTATGCCCGCGAACATTATAACTGTACTGTTAAAATAAAGTTAGGATAACCTTGTTATCAATGCTTTCGAGTGCCATACCATGGAATATCTTACGCGTAACTTGTAATTTATTCATGTACACACGAGCCTTTCTCGACTTATTCTCCAGAAGAAGTTAAGATGATGTGATGATGCCACACGAGCTGTAATGTAATGTAACGTAATGTAATGTAACGTTACGTTACGAGCTTTAAAGCGAGTGTGTACATAAAAATACAAGTGACAAGTGGGATATTCCATGGTTATACCACACCATAAAAAACAGAGTTGAATACCGACGAATACACAACGGCTTTCCTACATTCTGATTGGCTATATTTTCTGTGGTGCGGGATGAAATTAATTACAATTTTTTGCAGAACCTTAAAAAGTTAAGAACGAACAACAGATATTCAAGATTTTTTAGTATGTAACCACCGTGAAAGTCAAAAATTGTCAAACGTATTCTTAACATTTTACCTGGTTAATGTGTAGGCCGTTGGTTTATACTCCGCCTTAAGTACCTGTCTTCTATGTACGTGTACCAGGCCTGTACGGTCGCCAATTATTTTATGGATCGTTAGATTAAGGTTTTCACCATTTTGCATCATGTGTATAGAAGCATTCCTAAACAAATGCACTTCATCAAAGACATACGAATTTCGGTACTCATTCAATGTTATAAAATTGGCCCAAGGTCTGTTCTTGTTATCAATTCTTAGCTGCCTATAAGGCTTTCTTTTCCTTACATCTTGAAGGTAAACTGTTCCTGGTCCACCAGAGTATTCTGTTCGGTCTTTATTGATATCACCAGCTTGGCCACCCAAAGCTGTATGGACACCTAAGAACGTATTTTTAATAGCGTGGATGAAAATTGCTATGCGCCCTCCAGAGCCACCACCAGATGACGCTCCATCACCGGCTCCTCCATTACTACTTATGATACCATGTCCATTAAAGCGATTAGTTGATATCAAAATACTACCACCACTTCCTCCCCCAGCGTTAGAACCTTGCCTGGCGTTCTCACCATTTACTTCAATTGTTCCGTCAAGATAGATTTCGTCGCCAACTCTAATCTGGATGATTCCGCCAGCTTTTCCACCAGTAGAAGTTCCAGGACAGCCAGGTTGGCCGTAACTATAGGGATAAAATAGTGTTCCGTAAGGCGACCCTACATTTCCTCTGTGTCCTTTGTAAAAGAAAAAAAAGCAGATCTTAACTATCATTTCTTTGCAAACGCAAATATTTTAAAAGTTATACTTGAGTCTTGTATTTTAACATGTCAATCTATGGTTGTTCACTTTATTTCATCTCAAGCCTAAAATTCATAAAATATTTTAATTTTTGCCTGTCAAATTTGCAAATGGCATCCAATAAGAAGCGTACGGTACCGAGACTCTAAATGGCTTCCGTATTCAAGCATTGTGATTGGGTGGTGTCTGTTTTCTCGTTTCTTATTGGTTCTAAACGGAAGCCATTCAAGAGTCACGGTACCGTACGTTTTCCACTCATACGAAAACTGATCTAAGTGTGTAATATAAATGCTACATAAATAACTCACCTTTTCCGCCACTACTTCCGTAGCTTCCTCCAGAACCTAGGCACGAGCTTGGTACAGTAGGACCAACATCTGGGGAAGGTCTATCGTATCCAGAAGCAGATAATTTACTTCCTGCCTCCATCAGCAAAGTGCTGACTCGCACGAAGTAGCTGTCAGAAACTATTCTTGATCCATACTTCATATGAATTACTCCAACAGAACATCTTATCCCAGGATTATATGTGAAAAACATTTTCGCACCATCCTGTATTTCAAGTTTGGCAAGCGCAAAATTTCCGGGGGCGGTAATAACATATTTGCCATCGATGATATCGGCCGAATGTCCTTGTTTACCAAAATGAATTTTTAATTTTTTGGTAATAAAGAGATTGGCGGCGTCTGTCATCCTGCCATTCAAAGTAAACGAAGAATCGTCTAGTAACTGTCCGAGTCCTTTCGCACCATCTCCTATGATATACAAAGAAGCCCCAAATACCATTTCTCCACCTTGATGAATCCTTAAGTTAACTGCCGGTTTTGAAACACTGTGAGCTGTTTTCGACGCTTCAAGGTGAATGGTATGATTATTTTGAGCAAACAAAAGGCCGGTCCTGTCTCCCTTTAGTTTATGCATTCGTAACGATGTCTTTTTGTTCCTTAAAGCCATAGTTAACGAAGCACGTCTCAAAACAAGTACCTCTGAAAACTCGTATGAATCTGTATTTGGTTCATCAAGTGTTACTGTATCCCTGAGCGACCGCATTAAGTTGTCAATCCGTAGTTGGGTGTAAGGACGTAATGATCGCATCTCCCTAATAAACAACGTACCAGGTCCTCCATGAGTACCCTGCGATGATGTCCCCCCATATGTCAAGAACGTTCCTCGGTATTTCATAAATGTAGTGTAAAGTGCTATACGACCTGCTGCACCGCCACCGGCACCTGCACCCCCTCCATTGCCACCGTTTGAAGTGATTAACCCAGATCCTGACAAGAAGTTTATGTTAAAAAAAATACATAAATCCATATTCATTAATCGTAGGTAAAACAAACAAAGACATAGCAAAATGAAAATAAGCAGAACGACATAGACAGTTTTTGTATCTGTCTGCACATACAAATATAAAAGTATAGTTTTACCTGTAAACGAATGTGTATTCAGAAGTAAACTGCCTCCACTTCCACCTCCAGCTCCACTATCAGTTCCTGCATTTCCTCCTGCTATAGTTATATTGCCATCGTTGATGACTAGTGAACCAGCTTTGATGTTTATGTATCCTCCTGCGTTGCCGCCCGAGCCTCCATTGGTACCTCTGCCTCCAGGTCTGCCTGGTTCTTGAGGATGAAAAACAGAACCATGATACGAACCTCCAACGCCACCTTTTCCATGTCCACCTACTGTTGCATGCCCAGCGCCTGCTCCACTTGGAAGCAACGACACTGAATCTGGTCGTACAGCCTTACGAGCTTTGTTATCGCCTGAACAGCTTAGAAGTCCACCTGTTTCAATATCTATGGTCGAGGCAAGAATATTGAAGTGATATGCAGATAATGACGCACTGTATTTAATATTAAGCAATCCTACTACAATATTAACGACGTTTGGATCTTCCATTGTAACTGAACTGCCACTGTACAACTTCATGAGTGAAAAATGGAAGGTACTTATGGACTTGCTTCCCTTTGATGTATGGGCTGCTTTATTAAGCTTGATTATCCGATTCTGAGTAATATAAAGATCTCGGACTCCTGATATTGTGCCATTCAGTTCAAGTGCAATGCTTGATTGTCCAACTATGTAGAATTTTGTGGCAAGTACTACTTCACCTCCGCTCTCAACCTTAATATTGACGGGTGATTTCGAAACAGAATGTTGAGAATCGATGAGTACTGTGTGATTGGAATACACATGAATAAGACCTTTTCTGTCACCATACAGCTTTTTAATTATAAGCTTTCGATGTTTCAGAGCATCAACGACTAACCTTAAGGAAGCTTTATTGTGCATGTTCACTTCATCGAAATCACATATTGAACTTCTTTCATCTAGTGTGACAAATTTATCTAGTTCTTGTCCTTGGTTATCAATATGCAGTTGATTAAAAGGTAGCTTGTATTTTATTTCGTTGATGTAAACTGTCCCTGACCCACCGGACTGATATGAGGTTGAGGAAAGTGCACCTAATACTTTAAGTTTACCAATAAATGTGAACCGGCTACTGAGATGCACCGCAACTCTACCACCTGCTCCTCCTCCACCTGAAGAATCTCCTTTTCCTCCATTTGCAGAAATTGTTCCACTTCCTTTAAGTAGTCGCGTTACCGTAACAAATACACTTCCACCACTTCCTCCGCCAGCATTTGAACCTGTAGCCGCGTTTCCACCATTTGATGTTATATACCCGTCATTCCAAAGATATTCCGCAGTTATCCTAATCACCCCGCCTCCCTTTCCAGCAGAATTTGGAAAACTACCATCTCCACCAGGATTTCCAGGCTGAGCAGGTTTGTAAATAGTACCATAAGGCGCTCCTCCACTTCGCTTGCTACTGGTAAATCCGCCTACACTACCATGACCACCACCAGACCCTACACTAGAAGATGAAACCCCTCCGCCGTTGTATCTTTTTATTGTAATAATGTTATTGGTGGATAATGATGCCCCTCTACCAATAAGCAGGTCTTTGGCTTTGATATCTATAAATCGTCCTTGTAAGAGAACACCGTTTTTGAGATCGAGGGTACCAACGCTTAAACTTAGATTTTGCGGCGCTCTGAAATCAGATCCACTTTTTAATGTCACTGTAGCAAATTGCTGGGTGCCTGGGCGACTTTGAGAAACAAAGGCATCTTTTTTCATTAGAGTTGTTTGTGATTTTATTCCAAAGAGAACGTGACTGTTTGATTCCACTACAAGATGCCTGACATTAGAAATCTTGCCGTCGATCTTTAGTGTTGCTCCATCTACTGAAACATTTGAAGCTGCAACCATATTCCCTCCCTCCTCTATATGAACATTTGTTGTTAGTGTTAGATGGCTTTCTTTAGATTCTGAGACCTTTGCATACATTGTCTGGTTTCTCTTGATTGCCATCTCTCCTTCTCCATCGGCGTTGATCGTGTTTATTTTGATAGCAACTTTCTCATTACGAAGATTTGCAATTTGGAATCGAACGCTGCCTATCATTTTCAGCTCATCAAAGTAAACCACGGTATTACCAGGCTCGGACAGGACAGTTGTTGGTAGCGGGCCCTTAATTTTTCGGTTTTCAATCCACAAGTGCGTCTTCGAAATAAATTCCATATTGTCTTTTATGTAAACGGTTCCAGATGCGCTTAATGCACTACCAGTCCCACCATAAGTATTAATTTTGCCTTCAAAGCCCAGCAATTTTTCTACAAAAATTGCTATTCTTCCGCCACTACCACCACCACCCCTCCCTAAGGAGCTACCTCCATTACTACTTATAAGACCGTTGCCTTTAATTTCTTTTGAAGAAATCATGATACTGCCTCCACTACCTCCTCCACAATTAGAGACACCATTCGATCCGTTTGTGTTGATCTCACCATTCAGAAGCAGCAACGTTAAAACCTTTAAATTAAGATATCCACCGCCACTTCCACCAGAACCAGAGGAACACGACCCTCCTCCACTACCAGGCTCTTTAGGGCTTATCGCTGATCCATACCAAGATCCAAAATTACCAGATGCCATTCCACCAAAACCACCGTACCCACCACCACTGCCATATGAACCAATTTTACCACCCGCTCCAGGACCGGATTGGCTAAAATACCCCTGACCTGATAGGTCGATTTTACCACCAACATTAACAGTAATAGAAGATGCACGAATCTTCAGCCAACTTCCCTGAAGAACAGCGGCATAATTGATTTCCAAAGTTCCAACAATCAAAGGTATTTCTTTGAGACGGGCATTTTCGAATGATACTAATCCATTTCTTTTAATTGTCAAAGATGAAAATCGGTACTCGCCACGCTTTGTAAGAAACGTGTATTTTCCGTCAATAAATCTACCAGTACGAGCAGACGAAAGAAATTGCGTCTTTCTTTTCACTCCGATTATCATGTTTAATATGCCAGTAAGAGTTCCTGAAAACACATTTTTCATTCCAAGGAAGGATACAGTATCTGGAACTCTGATTTCACCGTCACGATCAACTTCTAGATTGCATAACGGTTCTAGGTAAGCAGAAGTTGGCTCAATTTCTAGAGTGACATTATTATTAACATGTATAGTACTTTCACGATCGCTGATCAATTTGTCGAGAACCATATCTTTCTTCACATACAAAGTGACTTTGCCGTACAGTTGTAACTCGCTGAAGTGATATGAAAGCTGGTTTTGCCCGAGAAAAACAGGGATAGATAATGAAGATGGTATATTACGGTTGTCAATTGAAAGACGCGTAGAACGGAATCCAGGACGAATTTCTTCGATGTACACGGTTCCAGGTGAAGCGGTATTATAGTTAGTATTTCCTCCTTTAGAATGCAATTTTCCCTTGAATCTTAATCGACCAGTTACTTGTAATGCAATACGTCCTCCTCCGCCTGATCCAGTCAAAGTTGAGAATCCATTACCACCATTACATCTTATAAGTCCACGGCCTGACATTTCTTTTGTGACAGCTATATTAACACTTCCTCCACTTCCAGCACCTAGTTTCGCCTTACCATTACCACCATTCGAAGAAATCAGACCATTTACTACTAAAATATCGGTTTCTAACTGAAGAATTCCTCCACTAGCACCAGCAGTGACATCTTGATTGGCAGTTCCACGGCCACCGCTTCCATATTCAGTTGTTTTGTATAAAGACCCATAAAGTTTACATTTGTTGCCTTTTAAGGGAGCAGCACATCCGCCATAACTACCTCCACTATAAACCGAAGAAAGACCTACTCCAGGACCTTCATTTGCTGGATTTCCTAGCCCGTCCGCGTGCAGTGTTCCTCCAAAAGCGATACTTAACAACGGAGTACTGACAATTAAAAACGCACCCTTTAATGTACCACCATATGCTATGTTAATTGAAAGGGATTGCAATGTAACCGAAGTTTTCTTTTTTACATCTGTTTCAAAAGTTAGGGTTCCACCACTTGAGATTGTTAGAGCTCTAAACGAAAATTTACCTGGAAAACCTTTTAAACTTCCGATCGTTCCTGTTTTAGTAATAACCACATTAGCTTTGTCAGCGACAGTGATTTCTTGGCCACCAATGATTCTGCCAGCAAGATGTAGTGACGGAGTTTCTTCTGTTTGAGTGATAAGTAGTTTTGAAGCTACATTTAAAGTTGCTCCATAATCTACCTTCATTGCCAGAGGAAAGAGAAATGGCCTTGATTGTACGGCCTTACCAGCACTTAATGATACTGTTTGATTGAAATGCACGTGGAAATTGCCGCTTCCATCACCTTCCAGTTTATTTATCTTTATATCCATTACACTGTTTGGTACAGATGTTACTTCAAGACGAGCACTACTGACAAGTCTTATCTTTTGCATTGTATAAGATAGTTTAGACCCGTGCATTATCTTAGTTTTTGATAACGTTAAGAGCTTATTATTGTCTACAATGGTTGTATTCTTTGATATCCCAACTTCAAATTCACGTATAAACACGGTACCTGCTGCCCCATTTTGGCCACCTCTTCCTCCATACGCTGTAACTTTTCCTTTAAAAGGCCAATAATCTGTGACGTACAGTGCTATGCGTCCACCTGATCCACCACCATAATTACTTCCTGTATTTCCACCATTGGCACGTATAACTCCATGACCTTTTAGTGTCAAAGCGTAAATCAGAACACTTCCACCACTGGTGCCGCCGTATGTATCCTGTTGTCCATCAGCAGATATAATTCCATCAATATGTAGAGTCTTTGTGATATTCATAGATATAATCCCCCCACCTCTTGCAAAACTTCCACTTCCATAGTGACTTGGTTTAAAAACAGAGCCATATGCTTTTCCACCCCCGGCTCCTCCTCCACCTCCTTGTCCTCCATGGCCGCTTCCAAATCCATTAGTTAATGGTGATCCTGGTCCCTTTTTTAATCCTCCTCCTGTGGCAGTGACACTAGCTCCGCTTTCTAGAACCATATTCGTGGCTCTGATGTCCAGTACCTTCAGCTCACTAGTCGTGGTAATCAAAGCACCTTTGCTTAAGTATATACTATCCGCGGTCAATGTTGCATTTGTAGAAATAAAGTTAATTCTTGCGTTCGATTCTATCTTTAAGGAAACAAGAACAAATTGCTTTTGAGAGGCATACATTCCAATTGTTGATCCGGCACCTACCTCCAGAATTGAACTAGGTTTTAGGGTAAGTGTTTTTAATCTAATCTCGCCAGACCTATCAACCTTGATAAATTTTGAATTTGAAATCTCTGGCTCAAAAACTTGAAGCACACCTGTTACTTTTACGTTTGGATATCCGGGACCATTGAAAATAGCGCGCCTTTTAAAAGATATTCTTCCTCCATACTGAACCTCAACATTACATTTAACTTCATTCATTTTTCCTGCAACTTCTTCCACTTCAAAAACTCCTCTAGCATTTGCAATGATGCTTCCCGTTCCATCGGTCACAAATAGTTTAACATGAATTGATTGAGGGCCTGTTGAAAATATAGCATTTGATTTTATTCTTAATTCATCATAGGTGTGATTGTTTGGATATATTGGCAAAACACTTGGGGTTGCCCCTTTGTTTTGTATGATAAGCACATCATAACAAAATTGTTTTGTTTTGTCTCTGAATAATGTTGTCCCCGAACTTCCAATCTTACTTCCAGAGCCACCACCAACATCGTAAGTTCCATGGAAATCCTTTTCAGCGTGCATTGCATGAACAGCGATACGTCCTCCTCCTCCACCTCCGCCCAAACGTGAACTTCCTCCTCGTGCTTTTAGAAGTCCGGTTCCCAATATTTTTGAAGTATGTATCAAAATGCTACCACCACTACCACCGCCTGCACTATTTGTACCTGTTCCTCCATTTGCTTCAATAGTCCCATCAAGGTATAAGGTATGAGTTTTTACGATGATAGCACCTCCACCTTTTCCTCTATATCCAGCATATCCACCACCAACAGACCCATAGTCTTTGGGATAGGTGACATTTCCATACAACAAGTTGATATTTGTATCTCCTCCACCGTGACCTCCATATGATCCACCACTTCCAAATGATGCAGAAATATTTGTACTTAGACTTGAACCCATTGCTTGTATGGTGCCTCCAGAAAACAAAGTAAGTACATTGGCTTTCAAAACACTAACAGAGTCTCTATCTGTAGATGCTTGGAATCTCATGACTGCCCCATTGTGAATCTCAAGATTCCCATAGGAATAATTACTGGTCAAAAATGTACAATTCTGTCCGGGAAGTAAAATGAAGTCCGTATAATCGCAAGCAATGTAATATGTGATGTTTAATTTTGTTTCATTGACAGACACGTAAATTACCCGACTTTCAATTGACGATACTCTTATTTTGGTAATAGTGCAATGGGCAGAGCCACTGGCAGTACCATTGGCAGTACCGTTTGTAGTGCCGTTCACAGTACCGTTAATACCATTTGCAGTGCTGTTGACAGTGCAGTTATCATGTACGACTACATCTTTCC
>JANTNT010031003.1:0-12821 GCA_024752375.1 Entacmaea quadricolor | reverse complement strand
AAGACCTTTACCAATGTTTCCCCAAACAGAACTGCAATAATCTACATGTGGAATGATTAATGAGTTGTAAATTGTAAACAAAACCTCTTGGGGGAACATTGGTTTGAGTCTTCTCAAGACACCAAGTGCTTTTGCAATTTTTTTTGCAATTTTTGCTGAGATCTAGGTTTTGTCAATCAAGGTTTTGTCAGTCAAGGTTTTATCAGTCCAGGTTTTATCAGTCCAGGTTTTGTCAGTCCAGCCGTTTTATGGTCCAGTCCAATCCAGTCAAGATTTTACAAGATGCCAGTACTCTGGCAACTCAAAATAGTTGTCATTTATATCGGTGCATATGAGAAAAAGGCCTCTCCAACTGCAAGAAAGTAGAACTATATCATTTACGACTAAGAAAAAAAAAATAAAAACACGACTTTTTATCCTATTTATGTCCTCATTTGACTTGTCACGAAAAACCAAAATGGCTTCTTTCGTAAACATTAGTCACATGACACTTGAGCATATTGCTAAGACAACAGCATTAGGACTGTGATTCGTCATACATTTACATCTAGTTAATGTGTGTCTTGTTGATATAAAAATGTGCACACAAAAAGTTATATTTGAACTATTTTTACAAACTTACTTTGAAAATTATTACTGTTCTGTTATTTATTCAAGATTTCAAAATGGATATGATTAATTAAGTGGTAATTGAACTTCGTGCACGTGTAGTCTGATATCATACTAGTGATTTAATAACAAAAGACCGAATTGCACTGCCGCTACGCGTTCTTGCAATTTTGTAATCACTCGTTTGATTTCGGACCAAATTGCATTCGACTCAGTTCAATTACCATTATTAATTTGCTCTTACAAGTACGATTTGATTTCGTACAATTTTGATCACCGAGATCGATACAAATTACCTAAACGGTCCTGCATAATAAAGATTGAATTTGAATTTGACGAGAATGCCCGAGAGAATAGAATCAACAAAGGACTTCACTTACATTTTCCTATTAAACTGGAGTTAGTAAAGTTCCCCAAAGTCCATGTGCACTTATTTGATACATGTTGGAAGACTGTTCCCCCGTGTCCTGTTGAATTAGTGCTGTTTTTGACAATCTGTAGCAGCTCGTTTGCAGCGTCTTTAACCCTGGGATCCAGATCTGTCGTGTGTCTTAATGCACTTCGAGTACGACCTTGACATTCCAAGAAAAGAAACATAAAAATCACGAGAAAATGCCCGTATTTCTGCATGATTTTGTGGTCTTCACAACAAAAGCTAAAAAGGATATCAAATTGTCACGGGACTGCTTAGTTATGTACTTGTTTACATTGGGGTACTAAAAATTTATCTAAGGGGGAGGTAGTATAACTTTTATTGTTTGATTTCCGTTACATCATAGATATAAGAGAAAAAGTTATAAGATACTAAATAAGGGAACATTACATAGTACATTGGTAATTTTGGGAGAATTAAATGATTAGCAATAAATTGTAGCCGTGGTAGATTATCATTAGAGCAGATTTCGTATGACTGTGAAAAAAATACGTCGGGAACGTGCCGTGCCGTGACCGGGCCCTCAACAACACATTTTGATTGGATTTTGTGAAGGTTTCTTGCGTCAGCAAGTGTCAATACGGTCGTGCCGTGCCATGTTGTGTCGTACCGTGATACAGACGTGTTAGAGCAATGAGATTGGATGAGAATCGGACGCGCGCCCCTTGCGATTGGTCCATGACGTGACAAGTTGACGTTTTAATATTTAGCTTTGTATGATTGGAGGAATCCGTGCCGTGACCGTACCGTGAATTTTTTCACAGTCATACGAAATCTGCTCTACAGTGCGTTTCACATGCCTTTAGACGAATGGGTTCCAGAGTTACGTACTTCATGGTGGAACACCATAAAGTCGCCCTAGGCCTATTTATTATGTGATACAATACGTTTCTGTTAGCGTCAACATGCTATCAATGGTTGTCTGTTCCTGTCTATTAGTGTTTATTGATATTCTCCTAGTGGGGGGAGGTACTCCAGCAGGATTTAATTGGGTGGAGGTGTTCCGCCATGATCCTAAAAGGGTTACCCTGTTTATACCTAAATCTAGTCGATAAATGTCCCTGCAGACATCACATCAAAAAATAAATAAATAAAATAACAAACCACTGACAAAGCACTGTCTGACTACTATAAGCACCCCTCCCCAATCTGTCTGACTACTTTAACCACCCCTCCCCAATCTGTCTGACTACTTTAACCACCCCTCCCTTATCTGTCTGACTAGTTTACCGTGCCTATATAACATTAGTCACACGAGTCGGTTCATTTGCTCAAGATCATAAATACTCGTAATATCCATTAGCAAGCGTGAATTGTTGTCATAGGGACAAGCCATATTGCAATTCATATCACCCATTAAGTAATACTCCATAGACTTGGAGTCTAGTAAACCGATGACCGTTTCAATAGCCGCAAAACCATAAATGGTGACATTTAGTGGCCTGTGCTAACTTATGACAACAATTGGTTTTGCTTGTCGGTTTTGAATTTCAAATTCTAAGCATTCCAAGTTTTGTACTGGTAGATCAGAACGAGTAGAAAAATTTAGAGAAGTTTTAACATATAAACAGACACCTCCACCATGTCTGTTTCTATCTTTTCTAACAACAACAAAATCTGGTTATGTGAATATCAGTGTCACTAACATAATTGTCTAATTTAGTTTCACTTAATGCAAGAACATTGACTGAATTATAGGCGAGCGAAACCCTCATTTCATCAATGTTTCAATAAACTGTTGCTCTTTAAAGAAGCTAATTTTAAGCCACGTTTAAGAGGAAGCAAGCTTGAATCATTTATTGTTAAACACTGATTTATAGGCACAGCATTCGAGGAGAAAGTATTTCAATCAGAATCAAGGAAGCAAACTTGGAAACTAAATTTGGAAACTAGATGCTTCCTACGATATCTAGGAGTTCACGTCGCCCCTTGTTTCTCGTGGGAAGCGTGCATTGATTCAGTGTATCCTTTGCAATGGCCTGGTTCTAGGAAGATTTACAAGGGAAGCCAATCGCTCCCCTTTGGAAACTACAATGGTACTTTCTGGAGATATTTAGGCAACCTTGTTTCTTGGGAGAAGGTATGTGCGAAACGCAAAACCCCTTTGCAGTGGCCTAGTTCTTGGGGGATTTGCGAGGGTGTAACGTTTTGTTACGCCCTTTAATATGGAAATAGCCTAGGGGTAGGAATTCTGCTCCTTTGGAAACCAGATGCTTTCTGGAGATATATATCAGGTTTTCTAGTCCGCGATGCATTCCTTCGTTGGCGTAGAGAAGAAATTGGGTAGTTTTCTTTCTGCCAGTAAACCACATTGCGAGTCCAATAGCTGCTACAAGCATCCACGTCTCTATATTTCTGCGTCGCCAAATCTGTTTACTTCTATTCGCCTGGGGATAGTAGATAATGTTTCCCAGAAGATCCATAAGTAGTAGCCTGGATCTTTGTAGTCTTGCAAACGGTTACTCTTGTCGTAGTACTTGACCTCGGGTGGAATTGTTTCTCTCATGTGTTTGTCGGGATATTCGGCGATTCTTTTCTCTAGATTTCATTTTGTTTAATTCTCTTCGGCATGTTCGAACTCCATCGCTGCCGATATAGAAATATTAGTTTTTTTTTTATTGGCTTTTTCGCCTCTATTTGCGTTTGCTGATTGTGTCAAAACAGAGTTGCCACTCCTGTTGCCATATTACGCAGATAGGGAAAAAAATCTTGTAGAGGAAATGCCTGAAAATCGAGAAAGAATCCAAAACTAGAGGAACAAGACCAAGAATTGTTGCAAGAGCTACAGAAAAACAACAAATTAAAAAAGGGAAGAGGCACCCGAGGAAGAAGATAGCGGGGAGGAAGAAGAGCCAGAAAATAGAGGCAATAGGAGGACAACGAACCAGAAGGCAGCAAAGTCTAGAGAGCACTATTCTTTGGCCTTGCCCTAGAAACAGTAACGTTGGATATGTTCGACACAACCAGTAAACGCAGAGGCCAAAAACCGATATTTGTACAACGGTAGCGGCGGAGTTCGAAGAAAAACAAAAATCTAGAGAACAGAATCGCCGAATACCCCGACAAACACATGAGAGAAACATTCCCAACCAAAGGCAAGTACTGTGACAAGAAAAACCGTTTGCAGAAGTACAAAAATCAAGGATACTAGGGCAAATACTTTGGGCCCTCCTGCAGGCACCTTTTTGGGAACTCAAAAAGCACGGCAAACCTTTAAAACAGGGCAGTGAGCAAATACTTCCTGCTTCTGTCAGCATGCACCATCCAATTTATTTTTACAAAACTCGGCCAATCAGAGCGCTTGTTTTATTGTACCTGTTTAATAATTTGGAATCCCATAGACAGTACTGTGCAGTCGCGCGCGCTGATTGGCTGACGAGGCAACGGACTTCTTTTGTGGAGTCTAAAGGCTCGTTTACACGAGCGATATTTGCAGTGCGATTGTCGCGCGACAATCGCAGATATTTGGTTGCAGCATGGAAATCGCTCGTGTAAACAGCCGGCGATTCTCACTCGATGATCGCTGCGATAATCGCCAGGCTATTTACACAAGCGTTTCCATACTGCAACCAAATATCTGCGATTGTCGCGCGACGATCGCACTGCAAATATCGCTCCTGTAAACGGGCCTTTTAAAAAGACCCTGAACACATTGTGACGGCAAGTGTCCTCCGATGTTGCTCATTGCGGCAAAACACGGCAACATTGTGTCCTCCGATGTTGCTCATCGTGACAAAACATAGTCCTCTGTTGCTCATCGTGACAAAACACGGCGTGACATTGTTGCACTGAGTGTGGACACAATATGACAACAAGCGATGCGATGTTGTCTCGACAACGTGTCCTCATTTTACCATGTCCTAATGTTTTGAACCGTGAAGTTCAATGGGTATACGGGCATCCCGTCATCTTGTTGGTTTGAACAGTTTTGCAAATTCCAATGTTGGCCGTGGGATTCAAAAAGAATTTATTCAATGACTCGGGAACTCCACGTTAAATTTCAATTGAAAGAACGATATCCCACCACGATTCGTGCGATGTCGTTATTCGCGTGAAAATTAAAGGCGGAGTTCTCTCGTCTACCATTGGATGAATTCTTCGAGAGGCGCACACGACATTTGCTATGGACCAAAGGTATTACAAAAATACACTAGACGTGCTGGTTGAAATAAAAAATATAAACCACTGAGGACGTCAATGATTACAAAACTGTCTTTATTTAAGATAAGAAATACAAGAAAAAAGTTGTTTATCTGTCAAAAACCGATTGTTTTACAACCCTTTTTGTCGTCTGTATAAATTCTTATATATGTCGCTCGCAACATCTTATTTCGGCCGCTTGAACTTTCCTCCGGTTTTTGCTTTTTTGTTCTTTGCGCCTTTTGTATCTTCACTCTGGGGAACAAGAACATACATCAGTTATAAGCTTTTCTCGTAATTCATGTATAGAATCATATTTTGAAAGTGCATCCTTTGAAGATTAGACACTGAGCTTTCTATATGGATTTTCGCTAGAAAAAATATTCCATGTCATCGGAAGTTTTTTGTGAGACAAATTACTTAGAGGCCAAACTTTCATCCTGCGAATCTAATCAGATGAAAAATGCATGTCATTATTTAATTTTTATAAGAGTCGATAGTACGCCTCCTCTAGCTCTTATCAACCCACGGTCCGCTCTATATGCTTGATTATTTATTTATTTATTTATTTATTTATTTATTTATTTATTTATTTATTTATTTATTTATTTATTTATTTATTTTTCATTTTATTTATAAGGCTTTTTATATATAAATGGGAGACCACAACTAGAGAGCGAGGCTCCAAACATGTGTGGCTCATTAGGCCTAGGGTTTAAAGTCCTTATCCGAGAAGACTTGAAAGTCTAACCATTAGCAGATATTATTACTTTCCCTCAGTTATTTTAAGACCCTGAGTGTTGGTCCGTCTGGGACTAGAACCTCGACTTTTCGCACAACAGACCGGCGCTTTACCATGGAGCTATCCGGGTTGTGGTCTTACCAGGGTATAAAACATGGTTTAGCCTTCATTATTTGTTAATGTCAACTCTATTCAAAAACGGATCAATTTTAGCAAACCTTGAAACAACCACAAGGCTAATCAAAATAAGGGCACGGCTAACTCACAGATCGAATTGGAATTTAGCACATTGATTTTTGTAGAGGGATTAAAACCAGAGAACTTGGAGAAAAACCCTCGAAACAAGTAAAGGGAGAGAACCAACAAACAATTCTATTCATATGAGTCTTGAGCTCGAGAGTCGAACCCTAGACCTTAGTAAAGTTCGACGTTGAAACCAAGTATTACAATGTTGCCGTAAGACAATTTAAGGTAAAAATGATACACCTATCATAAAACGTTGACGGTGGGAGATGTGAATCTGACATCTATTCTATCAGATCCACACTGACTCTTGCTGTGTTTTGAACTATATTTTGTATATATTGCTTTTAAGTAGAGTTCATACAGTGTATTTCTTTTAAAAAAAGGTAAATTTCATTTCTTTTCAGTGGCATTTTTCCCTTCAGTCTTCAACGTCATGTCAGATTTCAGATCACCCGCCGTCAATAATTTTTGAAATAGGTTTAAACCATAGCTTTCAGTAACATACCTTGCGCTTGTTCGGTGTATTTGAAGGCAGTACTTTAAAGAATGAATCGAGTCGTCCTTGTGTAGAACCATGTCGTGCCTTTGTAAGCTTCTTAATACCAGATCTAACACGATCTTCACTAGAAGGGAATCGATTGAGTGTTAAGGCATTTGCAGTCAATCTACATGCAATATCAACATTGTTTGATATTTGAACCTTTGATCCATTTCCTTCATTTATTAAGGATGCAAATAGCTTTTACTAGTCAGAGTCTCAATACAAGTGACATACTTTGACTCGGTGCAGCACTGACATAACAGATTTGAGAAAAGACAAGCACTGTTCTGAATATCACATCAACTATCAAATACTGCGTAATCTTGGAGTCTGTTTTTTTCCCCGAGAATTTTTGGTATGAGTAGGAAACGTACGGTACCGTGCTCTTAAATGGCTTTCGTATTCAAGCATTGTGATTGGTTGGTGTTTTGTTTTCTCGCTTTCTGGTTGGTTTAGGGGAGAAGCCATTTTAGAGTCACGGTACCGTAAGACAAACACAGAGACAGAGACTTGGTATGTAATAACTGATGTCACTTTTACGAGTGTCTCGTTTTCATTGAAGATGTTTAAACTACCTAAATGTAATAAAAAAATATGTTTAACATTTATAACGCGCAAATTCTATATGAATATAATCAAATGCGCGGGATCGCCATTAACGTGGTCATCTGAGCCACGTAAAGGTCTAACCATTTGCAGGTGTTATAGCAAAGGCAGCACCTTCTCCTCAGTTATTTTAAGACCCTGAGTGTTGGTCCGGCCGGGATTCAAACCCCGACCTCCAACAGACCAGCGCCCAACCAACTGAGCTATCCGGGTGGCGATACCTATAACCAATCCTATAACCAATCCATCGTATTACCAACTACTATACATATTACTATAACCAACTACCTATAACCAATCCATCGTTTTTCTGCATACAACACAACTCAAACTAGATAACCGAACTGCTAGTTTCTTTTGTCGGTCTATTCTTCCAATAGACCGAATGCAAAAGTCAACTTGATTAATTAGATGCAAGGTAATAAGTTTCACAATCATACACAAAACAATAGGATCATCCAAGCGATCTTTTGCTACCAGCACAGGAATGAAGCATATTTTGTATCCTGCACATTTAAGCACCTTTTGCATTCGGTCTATATTTTACCTGAATCCTTTTTCTTCTACCATGAATTTAATCAGTCCCTCTTCATCTGGTTCTTCCCACTTCAACTTAAAAAACAACAACAACAAAAGTTGTAAAACGACTCTGAAACATAAATCTGCTTCAATGGGAAATTTGCAAGTATCGTGTGACATTTTGCCTGACAACTCCAAAAATATACTTGAAAAGAGCATACCAAAGTTTGCCTTATGTTGGTGGACACCTTGCCCACCAGACTATTTTGATATACATTTCTCAACAGAAAAATACAAATTAAATCCCTCGTAAGTTAATCGCTATTCATTTTTGGTGTGCTCTTTTCAAATATAGCATTCGTCAAGAAAAAATTTAAATTGTCACACAACTTAAAATTCCGGCCCCGTAAAAACCTACGCCATGTGTTTGCATAGAGCATAGATTTTGAGTGAATTGATTAATGACAGCGCGCATACTATCTAAGCTATATTATACGTATAAATAGATCAGCAGTTGGCTGTTACAGGTGCTAAATCTACTAGCGCAAGAAAAAAAGATTTTTTTCAAAGGAGTAACAATTTCTTTGCCTACCTCTACTTTATCTCCTGATAAAACGTCAGGGCTTTTGAATAGTTCTCTCGCTTCCTACAATAAGAGTAAAGATAGTTTTTAGTAACAAAATGACCCTCCTAATGCACCAGCTCTTCCCCTCTTATTTCAAACTAATTTTCGCGGGAGTTTTTTAACGGGAATATTATCGAGGCGAAATTCAATGTCCCGTTGTAAAATTCTTTTATGAACTTTAAAACACGTTGACATGATTATATCGTGTCCAAAGTCCTTGTCTCATTTACTGATCATGAGTAAGGTCGTTCTAGTGCCCTGTTAATGTTGTCTCTCACAGCTCAGGTCCAGGATTCAATGGACCATTGCATTTAATTTTTGTACCCCCAGGGTTGAGGACCTTAGGAAATCCTCGGGGGTAAGGATTGAAATTGAATGGAAATCCTGGGGGGTATAAGGTAAAATATTACTGGAAATCCAGGGGGTCAGGGAGAAGAAAATGGATATTCTTGGGGGGTAAGAGCGAAATAAATGGAAACATGGAAATCCTGGGGGGTCTTTCCAAAATTGACCGTTGTCCAGGGGGGTAAAAAGTGAAGTGGAAATCCTGGGGGGTCAGAAGAAAAAAATCTACATCCTCAACCCCAGGGGTATAAAAATTAAATGAAATGGGCAAACTCTTGAGATTTGGACTCATGTAAGTAGAGTTGCTTGCTGGTTCTAATCCTTGTTATGAAGGATATTTTCCGTCGGTTTTTGGGTTTTCCTCCTTCAACAAAAGTTAACATGCTAGATTGTAATTCGATCTGACAGCTATGCCCTGACTTAGACAATAACAGTGACATTTTTTTTATTTGGCACCTTTAAATGGTCAAGCTCTTCTTAGTCTATACAACATTTTTTGACATATTTTTAGGTGTGAGCTGACTGGGCTTAGATCAGACTTAGATCAGTTTCATGGTTGGATAAAATGTCATCTTTCCCATTTTCTTTGTCTGGAAAGTCCAGGACATACAGTAGGGGGATATAATGTCAAAAACGATCAAGTTGTTAGTCTTGTTTTTGTTACCATGCAAATGTTCATTTTTGGCACTGAAATTTAGTTCCCTTTATCAAAATGTTTTCTATGTAGGGCCCCCCCTGAAAAGCACTATTTGGTAAATTGTGGTCGTCATAGTCGTCCTCGTCACTACACAACTTTTTTTTCTGCGAATTGTGAAAATTAAGTCTCACAAAATATGCCGCTTTAAGGGATTAAGTGAGAATTAGTACCATTATTAGCCATTTCGAAGTTGCGGAAGGGACTGGGACCAAACGAAGAAATATTAATTTGATTAAGAAATTAAACCCATCACAAGAATTATCACACTAAAATTAGTAAGTTTACCAGGTTTGAGTGTGTTTGGATAAATATTAACTGAATAGCAAGCTTTCAAAGTTGTAAAAATAAGAGAGAATGTATGGTTTTGGGGGACGCCATCCCCAAAGCCCATTCATTCTCTCTTTATTTCACGACTTTTAAATGACTGCTATTCTGTTAGATTTTACCCAAACATGCTCAAACTCGGTAAACTTACTAATCTTAATGTCATCTTTCTTTTTATGTGGTTTATTTTGTAATTCATTAAATTTTTGCATTTGGTCCCAGTCCCTTCCGCAACTTCGAAATGGCTAATAATTCAAGCAAATGGTCAACAACTTGTGTAATATTCAAGTTTTGTAAAAGATTCCTTTAAAATCAAACCAAGTGTTTTTGAATATTTTTTAAGGGTTTGCAGAGTGCTTTTAAGGTGACTCCGACATAATTGTGCGCAGATTTTAGGATTTTTTAACTTACTTGTGTCATGTCAAAAACCCTCACATATCTCTTTTTAGGCAGACCAAAAATTAGCTGCGCAATTTGCACTTGAACAATTTTCTTTAAACTTAACAGACAAAATTATGACAATCTATTTATCCAAAATATGAAGTTCCATGGAAATAGTAAGATTTTTTCGCAAAAAAGAGCACAAAATTTAAAAATACCACTGTTACAAAATCAGCCCGTAATGGCAAACACAAAGTTCTCAAAAACAAAATTCCAAATACACCCTTAAAAACCTAAATGATTGAGCTACTTGGTGTTTTTTAAGGATTGTGCAAGAATTTTTGATGCAATTTTTTGTGCGAATCATGTTGGAGTCACCTTAAATATAGGATCCAAATTTCAGGATTGGATTATTACATAGATGAAAATAAAACTCACTTTATACATCCAGTTCTCTGGAGGAGGATATTTCTGAAAGAAAATATGAACATTATAACATTTACTATCAGTACTAAAGAGTAAAATATTCCTATAATAATAAAGACCCAAGAAACACTCTGTTGATCACCTGTTTTTACAGGGGCAGCAGAAGAAGGGGGGTGGGGTGGGGTGGGGGATTGCCCCCTCCATTTAATTCTTAGTTCAGATAAAATTTTGCAGATTAGTTTTCTTGGGTCATGACCCCCCTCAGTGATTTTCCATTTGTCACCCCAGCCCCTGGTTTGATGTCAAAAAAGAAAGTTACCAGAATAAAACACTTGATGTGATCTGAAAGTTTGAATCATGTATTATTCAGGGGGGTCCTTAGTTAGCTAGTGTGTTAAGGGGGGAGGTGGGGGTCTCAAATCAATTCTTGAGGGCAAGTTTCCAACTTTCTATTTCTTATTCTAGTGAATCATAGATTTAAGAATCCATTTTAGAGACCATAGAACTATTAAAATGTTACAAAAATATCTGAATAAGGTATTTCTCATTTTCTTTTATTTTAAAAAACTACAGAAACTCAGATTCAGCCTCTTGTGTTATTAAAAATCTATAATCACTTTAAGGTAATCAAATCAAAAGGTACTTTCACTGGCAAGTAAAAGAAATGTTATCATACATACATTCGTATCAATGTGTTTTAAGACCTCTTCTATACAACGATGCTGTTGAATGAGATCAATGGCTCGTTTTGGTCCAATTCCTGAATGATATTGATAAAAAGATACATAATTTATAAAGTATTTTCTGAGCATCAAAAATAAAAAATCCAATTCAAGGAATAATATCTGATTATGAGTGATTTGTAATAAAGTGTGGACACTGATAATGATCACTGCCAGAGTTTCATTTTGTCCATTTACAAAGGCAGCACTTTCTCCTCAGCTATTTTAAGACCCAGAGTATGGGACTGATGCTCAACTGAGCCAACATGGTGCTGGTTAGAAGCAATTAGTGTTGTGCAAGTGAGAAAAGCAGACTGTATGCAACAATTGCAAAGTGAAAATTGCACACTGTGAATCACCTTATTAAAGCATTGAAATATAGGTATTGTATTGTAAGACATTTCATGAAAAGTACCTCTTATGGAGTCACAATAGTCACATCCAAGAAGAATACCAAGATCAATGAACTAAAATGATTGAAAAAACCCAACACTTTTACATTCAATTGTACAATATATTAAATTCTCATATGAACTGTACAGACTGGTGCAAATGCTCCAATGAAAAACATTGCAAAAGGTATGCCTGATCCTGAAAAACCTGTTAGGATCTGCTCAGAACATCACACAAAAAAATGCAACTTTTTTAGACTAAATCTTTCCAAAAAAATTGCTCATGTGATCAAATGCTTATTGATTGAGTTAGGTTGGGCTGGACGGGGAAAAATTTGGCTGTCTGTCATTTGTATGGACCTGACAGTGCTTGTTCCATACACTGCTTGTATGATAAAATGCTTATTGTATTAGTTAGGTTGGGCTAGATGGGAGAATATTTGGCTGTTGGTCATTTGTATGGACCTGACAGTGCTTGTTCCATACACTGGTTGTATGATAAAATGCTTATTGTATTAGTTAGGGTGGGCTGGACAGGAAAATATCTGGCTGTTGGTCATTTGTATGGACCTGACAGTGCTTATTCTGTATGTCATAACCTGGAGCCAAACATTTTCCTGTCCAGCCCAACCTAACTCAGTCAATGAGTACATATTATTCATTTGATACTCTGAAAGAAGTAAATACAGTAATTAAAAGTTTCATTACTGACCTCATCTTGGCTGAGTCCTGTTTCACTTAAGATGTTTTCCAAATGATATTCTTTGATTGGCATTTTTCTAGACACAATAAAAATGTGATTTTGGGATACAGAAAGAAAGTACAAATACAATGTAGTAAACCCTTCTGTGTAAAAGGACTGGGAGTGCTCCTTGGAACTTTTCAAAAATATAAATAAATAAATAAATGGTGGGTGCTTATATAGCGCATTTCACATGTCTCAATGCGCTTCACAGTTCAGTGTCATCAGTGGAGGACTTTTGCGGGCTGCATTATAAGGCGCCATTGGCAGCCGCGCAGCTTACAATCATGAGAAGATAATTAGTAGTTATTACGTTATGCCTCCAATTGGG
>JANTNT010030893.1:0-10738 GCA_024752375.1 Entacmaea quadricolor | reverse complement strand
ATGATACATGTATCCTAGTCCACTCTTCCTGTTGGATGATACATGTATCCTAGTCCACTCTTCCTGTTGGATGATACATGTATCCTTGCAAACTTCCTGTGGAATGATACAGGTATATTCCAATCCACACTATGAAATGAAAACCCATGAAAAACCAGTGAGTTGGAAAATGGGAAATTCACCAAAAATTCATGGCATTTCATGGCTTATTTCATGGGGATTGCCCCATGAATATGCCATGAAAAAAACCCATGAATCTTTCCAGTTTAATGGGCCATGAAATCCCGGGGCTACAAAATATGCTGTGGAAAACCATGAAAATGCCATGAAACTGGGGGGGACAATTTTCACGGTATTTTTATGGCCCATGAATAACCAAACATTTTTCATGGGGTACTTTTAGTGGGGTTTTCATAGTGGCTGACATTTTCATGATTCTTTAAAAGTTGTTGGTTTTCCCCTGAAAGGGGAAAAATTCTCTACCCCATGAAAATTTTGGCATTTTCAGCACCCCATGAATTTTTACTTCATGGTATTTGTAGGAATTTTCATGGGTTGAACAACAGTAAAACCATGGGTCATGAAAATGGCATTAAAATTTCATTAATTTCAACGGATTTGGAATGAATGTTATTTTTCATTTTTTTTATATCACATCTTTAAATATTTTTAGATGCAAACGTAGGAGATTATCGTTATCATTAAGGGATTACCTTTATGGATGCACTAATAACCCTATCTAAAGTTCTAAGGAATCTACAAGTAAAGTGTTTATAAAACACACAGTGGAGCATATCTAGAGACTTTGATTAGTGATTTGAAACTTGTATACAGTTTTTAAACAAATTACTTAAATTTGGAATATCTCGATTTATTTTTATACATTTAGTTACCTTACTTTAAAACAATAAACAAAAAATTCCATGAAAAACTGAGTTTCAGTAACCAAATATTTGTCTGTCTAAAGTAAGGCAGTTTGAAGAGTGAATATTCCATCATCAGTTAGAAGGTAATAAACCTAAAATCCAAAGGGTTAAATTAGTTGTACTGTTAAAAGAACAAACTAGAAATCTTGAGACAAATTTCCATTCATACTAGCTTGAAGAAAAAGTAAAAGATAGGACTTATTTAGCCCTCTAGATTTCCATTACTCAGTTCAGAGTACTTGCTTTACGAGCTTAAATATTCTTGTATCTGGCTTAGAAAAAAGAAGCATTCGGATATCTTACCTCAGGGAAATCTCTTGGATATTACTTGATCTATACTCAGTTATGACGTATAACAAATTAGTTTGGAGTTTTCTGTTTGTCTCCAGGGATTTTTAGGCTAAAAATCCATCACATTTATTCAAGAACAATCCATGTTTTACCAGCAACAAACAATTCAATCAATTGAATGAAAATGGCACCTGAATTCGAAATGACTAATCAGCCCATCAGAGTAGACTCTTCAACAGTCCCCCGCTTGGCCGGCTAATCATCCCCATGGAGCACAGCCTAAATCGAATCAGGGTTGGTTTTTGTGGAGGGAGGAAAACCGGAGAATAATAATAATAACAACAACAACATCATCATCATCATCCTCCTCCTCCTCCTCCTCCTCCATCTCATCTCATCTCATCTCATCTCATATGATGCTGAGTCCAGGAATCGAACCCGGGACCATAGGATACATACCTAACAGTTTTTTTTATCATCCAGGTACCTGGAGGATTGTTGTTTCCAGACAAGGCATCTCTGTACATATGTGCTATTGAAGATAGACAGTACAAAGAAGAGAAAATATTCTGTAAGTTCCTGTGTTTTTGCACATGTGTATGCTGCATTTGAAACCATAATAAAACAGATTTTATTAAATACTTCTTGAACATTTTAATTTTGATCTTTGAATAATCCTTAAATGTCCTAGCTTTAATATTTTCATGGGAATCATGCACAAACCCTGTTTATAGTGTATATGACTAATTGAAATGTGGGCTAATCCAGTATCCTGTCCAAGAGTGAATGTTATGTGAGGTGGACCTCAAATCCCCTAGGGGTACAAACTTTACATGTGTATGTGAAAATCTTGTGGCTTCAAATTGTGCTGATCATTGGAGATCATTGTAAAAGTACTTCCCATCACCTCTTTCACTCTCTCACTCGCTCACTCAGGGCGGTCTCAGCCGAGTCACGCCTGGAGGACCAGTCCTTGCGGTTAGCCTTGCAGGACGCCAGTTCAGACGTGGTCACTGCACAAGCGTCCCTCTTCAGTAGGTCCACAAACGTTGTTGGTGGGTGGCCCCGGATGACCATGGGTTGGCTCCCAAAGCAGTAGCTCCCTGGCAGGCAGATCTTTATGGCGGAAGCTATGGCCTGTGATTCCAAGTCTCCGCCAGGCCACTCTTTCCAAGATTTTGGGGAGCATACCATACAGATCTTCATTTGGTACGAAGCTCTGCCAGCCAGTGTGGAAAGCTGTTTGCAGCATGCGAGTATAGGCACTAACAAGTGACTTTTCAAGGGACTAAATGTATGTTAGTGACCAACACTTGCACCTGTAGAGTAGAACTGACTCTACTGTCACCACGAAGAGCCTGGTCTTTAACTCACGGGAGACACTTGACCTCCAGATTTTAATTAAGTCATCAAGTGCCTTCCAGGCAAGGGCTTTCCTGACTTTGAAGACTTGTTCTGTTGAATTGACCCAAGAGCCAAGATACTTAAAGTTATTGACTTCCTCAATAACATTTCCCTCATTAGTTACCAGAAGTCCTGAAGATAGCAAATTACAGGTAATGACTTTGGTCTTCTTGTCATTTAGAACTAGGCCAATACAATTGCATTCTTCACTGCATAGTAACCTCTGAGCCTGATCAAAGTCATTGGATAAAAGAGCAATGTCGTCGGCAAAATCAAGGTCTGTAATGTTCTTTCTGCGCAACTGTCTGAGTGTTATTGTGAAGCCCAGTTCGTGCTCGCGTCCAACAATGGCTTTACGGTCCGAGAGCATAATCAAGAACTATCAGAAAGAGGTAAGGGGCAAGAGTGTCCCCTTGCATCACGCCAGCAGAGATTTCAAATTCTTCAGTCTCACCATCCGGGTTCATGACTTTTGCTCGAGTGTCAGAGTACATTGCGTTGATTGCTCCAAGCAGTCTTTCGGGAATTCAGTAGGCCTTGAGGATCTTAATCATTTTACCCTGATGGATAAAATCAAAGGCTTTCCTGAAATCCAGGAATGTGAACACGCCAGACAAGTTGTTTTTACGAGCCTCCTCAAGTATTCTGCAAAGAGCAAGAATGACTGATAGTTGATCGGTTTTCTCTGAATCCGTTCTGATTATCTCTAAGGTAGGGGTCAATGGAGTCACTTATACGATTGAGGATCATGTGATTGTAAATCTTCTCAGACGCAGGTCAGACTGATACCCCAATAGTTGTCTTCATTTGATAAATTACCCAATTTAGGAACTGGTAGAATGTTAGAAAGGGACCACTGCTCCGGTTTGCTACCCTTCATGAGCGCCTGGTTACAAAAGTCCATTATGATGTCATTGAGATCACATTATTTCACAACTTCAGGTGGGAAGTGTTCTGGTCCAGCACTTTTTCCCTGTCTGAGAGTCTTCTTGACACGGGCAAATTCTTCAGTGGAAAATGGACCATCATCGATATCTATGTCAGTAAGGACTCTCGGGATGTCTTCATCAGGATCTTCCACTAGGGGTGCATTTCCAACCAAGTTCTTAAAATGGGAAAACCAAGTTGACATGTGCTCCTCAGGGCTGCTTCCTGCGATTTGGCCATGCATTGCTTTTTTCTTGCGGCCACTGATTTTGTTAATAACCTTCCATGCCTCCCTATACTGCATATTAGCATCCACAGTCTCCACCCTTTTTGCTTTTTCCTCCAGGTATTCAGCTTGAAGCCAATCATAAACTGCATAAAGCTCCTTTCTGGCGTAGTCCAGGGCATTATTTACCTCATCCCGATTCTCAGTGCTTGCTGTATTTCTCTCAGAGTGAATCTTTTGCAATTTGTCTCTGGCTACTACAACATCAGGATGCAAAGATCTTAGTTTTTTTTTGGATTTCACCTTTTTTGGGACACAGGCTTTGGCAGCTTCATTGTTGGTGACAATGAAGTGCTGGTACCTTGTAGTGGGATCATTATTGTCATCCAAAAGTTCAAAATGGTTTTTGACTTGCACACTGTACTGATCTCGCATACTAGGTTTTGTGGCAAAACATCTCCAGTCGTAGCAGACACATTTAGTTTTCTGTTTGGGCACTCGAAGACTAAGTTGAATTCTCATGGACACTAGCCAATGATCAGGCGATCAACGCTGTTGTTTGACTCCACATTCAGAACGCTGTTGCACCATTTCTTTCTGACCAGGATGTAATCAAGTTGACGTTTAGCCTTAGTAGCTCGATCTGAGAACGTCCATCTCTTACCAAAACCCTTCTTAAAGCTAGTGTTAGCTGCTATGAGGTTGTGTTCAGTCATGAGATCTGCAAGGTATTGACCCATTGTGTTGGTCGCCTCGTGAAAGGGGTAACACACATCCTCTGGGCCTACCACCTCCCTCCCTACTGATAATTTAGGATTTTCCCAACAGATATGCCAAAGCTCATCTTTTGACTTAACTTAACAGTGGAGTGAGGCTAACCCTGCATATAATCACAGAAACACATCAATCTTTTGGTGATGTGAAACGGGTTTTTTCCCACTTTGACATATATTAAAATTGCAATAGTTTGCATTCAATTATTTCATGGCTCTTGAGTGTTTGTCTGACTTGAATCCACAGTCTCCTGTAGAACAATAGTCTAGCTAACACCTAAGCCAACAAAGATAGCAGTTGTATGTCTAAGTACTTTTGCTCATTTTTACAGTTTGCAACATCTTATATTTTAATTATTCCCTAGGGTGGGATCGTGTGTATGGCTTTGATATGAGCTCAGTTCGGAAAGTTGCAATACAGGAGCCATTAGTTGATGTTGTTGAGCCAAAGCAAGTTGTAACAAATTCCTGTCTACTTAAAGTAAGTAATTTACTAATGGTGATTTAAGTGTATTTTAATACATGTATGCATAGACTTGATATATAAACCCGCATGTACTTATCTATTGTTTTCATAAAAAGGTGTTCTTTATATAAACAAAGTATAATTGTTATGAATTATATTTACAGGGCTTCTGACAGGATGCGGAAAAAGAATTGAAATTATTTTTTTCCGGATTATGTGGAGAAAATGGCAAATTATGTGGAATAACGTCACAATCAAAAAAAATTCGGAAAAATGTTTTACAGGATTATTAAGTTTTTTTTTTGCTTCTTTATTTAACTCCAAACTTTAACTAAAGTTTTATGCAATTATTTACAGTTTTACCTTAAGTTTACTTCTTTATTTGACGCTGGCCTTGTTTATCTTAGGTTTTTAGTCCACGCATGTAATCGTCAATTTTTTTTTGCACTGCGCGCAATTCTTCTCGAGATGCTCCAAAACATTGCTTTAAATGTTTTTTTCAAAACTCTCAATTTATGATCTGTTTTTGAAGCTCAACAAAAATGTCAATGTTATTTACGCTAGATGATTCTCATATGTTTACAATAGAAATAGTATAACGCGTGGAGGTCTTGTCTGCAAATGCATGTATTTAACCAGAACTCTCATTTGTTATCTATTTCTGCTATTGTTTGACTTCTAGCCAATCAGAGAGTATGTTTTAAGGGTAGTTGCCAGGCTCTTTCATGGTTTTTAACTAAAAATGCCTTGCTCCTTTTATTTACACGAAGGCGTATGATTCAGTAAGTTTTAAATGCTGTTTATTGCTTGAATTTTGGGAGGTAAGCTATAAAAAAATTCGCAATTTCATCAAAGTAAGAAAAAATTATAGTACATTTCTTCTTGATTATTAAGTTTACTTTAGATTTTTGACGAATTCTGCGGGATTTTGCCGGATTATGCAGAAATTGTTCAATTATGCTAAGAAAAGGTGAATTATGTGGGTCTGCACCCGCGCATCCTGTCAGAAGCCCTGTATTTAATGATTTGGGTATGATGAATTCCTTTTCTTTTCTAACAGGAAGTTGACTTGCAAACAGTTAAGAAAGAAGACTTGAACTTTACAGCTCCATTTCGTATATATAGCCAAAGAAATGACTATGTACATGCTTTGGTTACATTTTTTACAATAGAATTCACCCATTGCCACAAGAGAACTGGATTTTCTACAGGTTAGTCATACTTTTCTGTTGTGTTTTTTTAATGCATGAAGTTAAAACAACTTGTATGCAAGTAGCAGATCCAGGCTTTTTCCAGGGTTTAAGGGACATGCCTCCTTTGATTTTTTTGATTTAAAACACTCTGAAACATGAATGTTCCAGAAGGGGAGTTTTCCAAGTTAACAACTAGGTCTGCTAATGCTAGGCTAGAGACCAAGCACTTAATTGAAAGTGGAATGTTTATCCACAAACTGTCTTCTGGAAGTCAAGGGTTGCTTATAAGTATTGTACTTGTGTCAATTCTGGGTCCCACCTTAAAACAAGGATTCAAAAAAAAAAACTGATGTATTATGATGTCTGAGTGGTATTTTCTGGGGTTTGAATTTGATACGTTTGTGATAAAGAATTTTTTTATTATTAATTAATTTTTGCTTTCAATTTTATTTTAATACATTTAGTCTTGTTAATGGGCTATATTAATATACGCTACTGTTATAGATTTAGCATATCCTGTTCCTGTCTCTAGATGTAGTAAAACTAGAGTGATTTTAGTCAATCATGCATAGAATTTTGAATATCTATATTTTAACATACATAGCTATTTCAAAAAAAGGTTGAATACTGAATACTGCATACTGAAGAGTGCATTCCTAGACCAAAGGGCATTGTTAGTCTCGTTTAGTTGAAATAAAATGTAAATACACAGGGATTTACTTTTTATGTGGCTAGTTTATTGTTCCAGATGGAATACAGTAAAATATAAGATAAATGATTATTATCTATCTTCTTAAGATGATGTCACATATATATGACCCACAATACATTTTGGTCTTGGAATACACTATTTCAGTATTCAACCTTTTTTTTGAAATAGCTGTATACAGGTATTAAATAATGTATCATTACAGCCACTACTACCACCAACAGTAGAAAGCATGCACTAAAAGTGTGAAATATAATTAGTACTATTTAGTACTAATTGTGAAAAATATAGACTGCAAAAGAAACTAATGATGCGTTAGAGTGAAGTCATTAAACCCGTGAAATAAAAAATACTTGTT
This sequence comes from Entacmaea quadricolor, assembly GCA_024752375.1. Lineage (NCBI taxonomy): Eukaryota > Metazoa > Cnidaria > Anthozoa > Actiniaria > Actiniidae > Entacmaea > Entacmaea quadricolor. The sequence continues at coordinate 3,465 of JANTNT010030893.1, read as the reverse complement.
GAAGTGTAATAGCCAAGTAGACACAAAAGAAACCAATGGAATTAGGGTCTACTAAAGTGTATTAGCCTAATATCTATTTCACCGGTTTAATGACTTCACTTTAAACTGTAACAGCAATTTATTATATCAAATATGAATAAGTGAAGAGTCATCAGTCACAAAAACATTGTATTTGCTGGTAAACTACGACTGAAATAACGTTTGAACTTAGATTCACTTTAACGAAAGACTTTATTTGAGACACTAGCATAACTATAAAGTATGAAAATAAAGATAATTCAAATATAGGTCTAGTGTAGCTCTAACTACTATTATTTGTCATCCAGAAAAGTTGGTCATCAGCTTGTCAGTTATTTTTGAAGACTTAAGGTTTTAATTTTTTTAATTCAGCACCAGATGCTCACTACACTCACTGGAAGCAGACTGTGTTTTATTTTGATGATTATTTGACAGTGAAGGCTGGCGAAGAGATTACAGGAGAACTTCACATGGAACCCAATGAGAAAAACAATGTAAGTATATCGATATTAACACTAGACATAAAAATGATACTATTATTTTGATACTAATTACATTGTTTGGTCAGGGCTGTTGTTTCTCCAGTGCAAATGGCATTTGCATATATACATTTTATTAGATCTTTAAGATAAAATTGAAATGTAATAGAAATAAAATGAAATTTAATAGAAACAAAATATGTATTTTAAAATTTCAACTTTTGACACCTTTCCTTTCTTCATTGAATTTTTTTCCCTTGCTTTTATCCCCAATTAATGATCTGATTCCCACTACAGTTGGCTCAGTTGATTGAGCATCGGTCTGTTGTGTGGGAGGTTAGGGTTCGAGTCTCAATCGGACCAACACTCTGGTCTTAAAAAGCTGAGGGTAAGGGGATGTCCTTGTAATGGCATCTGCAAATTGGTTAGACCTTCAAGTCTTTCGGATAAGGACTTCTCCTAAGTTTTTACTAAGTTTTAGCTGTTTTTGAAATTTAAAACAATTAAGATATAAAGATGAATGCAACACACAACATTCTTGCTAATAGTGTAATACACGTATGAAACCTGTAGTCTATAATTTATAAGATATTTGGAAAACTAAAAGAAAAATATCTCCCAGTTATCCACTATCTATCTATATTACTCTCTTTGGTGATCTTGCTTATTACAGATCGTTGGCATACACAGTCACAAAAGCATTCCAAGTTGCATTGATATCTCCTACCTTTAGATTAGGCTTGCTGATAAGACCCCCTTTATCGTAGAGTCTTAAAAAAGGCACCTCTCTTAAACAAATTCTGGATCCACCCCTGAATAGACCCAGCGATGTCAATGCATCAATCAAGGCGGAATAATGAGTGTATATTTTGACGACAAACTTTACATTCTAACCTGAAACAGTTGGAATCTCTGTATCTCTGAAATCCTCTACACCAGCCAAAACCAAGTGAAGGATGGTGAGATGGACATATTGTCAAACTTGCGTTTTCTTCAGGTTGTGAAAATATTGATGTCCTTGCAAAAATCAGCTGAACTTTGGTTTTCACTTTCGAGGAGGGTTTTCCAATATTCCTACAAATTTATGCATAGCATTGTATTGTATAAGAGTAAAAAGAATCTTTATTGGCCAAAAAAGGTCCCAAAAATTTCCTCGCTTCTCTCATACAAAATGTGAAAAAATGTCTTTTGAATTGGGTTGCTAAACTTCAGCTTTAACTCAGGTTGGGGGCGGGGGATTAACTATAAGCCGTTGAGGATTCATTTTAGAATCCTCCCCTCAGATAATGATTGCGCAGCAGTGGCCTCCCCAAATTTTGGCAATGTTAATAGATGTATAGGGAAAAAATTGAAAATACAAGATTTTTCAAGCTTTTTACTATATGTGTTCCCCCAAATTTCTTGATTGCCCCCCTGATCCTCGGTTCTTGCTACGCCCCTGTTGCGCAGTCCCATTAGACATACACAAAGTAGACGAACATTGCGTCGCCAAAATGTTTTTCAGGCGAACGACCAACGCAAGTTCCATTTAGAGTCTTTCAGGTGCAAATAGCTCGAATGAAAATCAAGGCTGTCTTCAAGTGATGACGTCACAAAAACCTTTTTTAGTTGTCGGCCCCTCTTTTTTCAAAGCGCTCCGCCACCTATGAATTGAAGGTCATGGAAAAGTCCAATCAGTAGACTGAAAATAAAAATTTGCCCACCCCCCCAGGGAACTGAAATAATGAAGATCGTTTCTAGTATTTTGCAATCTCCCTGGTTAGCCCGGGGTTAGGCCATCCGGAGAAGCCGCTGATAGGTCTATAACGCGTCCTATCAGTAAAACTAATCTAAAAGTAGTAGATATCAATGACTGTGTATGCCAAACAATCTGTTATAAGCAGGATCATCCGTGAGAGCTATATAGATAGATAGTGGATGATTGGGAGATATTTTTCTTTTAGCTTTCCAAATCTTATTAATTATAGACTAAAGGTTTCATATTACACTACTAAGCCATTAGCAAGAATATTGTGTGTTGCATTCACCTTTATACCTTAATCGTTTTAAATTTCAAAAACAGCTAAAACTTAGTAAAAACTTAGAATAAGGACTTTTTAACGTTACATTAAGTTTTAGCGAATTTTTTAACCTTTTCCGAGGTAGCTATTGGTTTTTGAATGAGATTGCGTGACTACACCAAATTCGTAAACAAGATGTCACGCCAAAATTGGAGGTATTTGAAGACGAATTTCTCAACGTTAAAATAACCCAAACCAATTCTCATATATAATGAAGACCAATGTCTAAATAGTCATTAGGGTGAATATTAGAGAAATCTGATTTATAGCATATGTCGAATTTAATTTTTACATTTCAGTCCTGAAATAGAATGTGTGACAAGGTCAACAATGTGACGTTCATTAGCAGGATATAACTCCATAAATAATAAAAGCATGATACTTTTTTCACTACGTTGAAACTAAAGAACAATTCTTTCGATTTTTGGGATGGAAGTCAATACTAATAATACTGATTACTTATTATCTTTTCATGTTTATAAGCTGCGCGGATGCCAACATTACCATACTATGCAGCCCGTGAAAGTCCTCCACTGATGATTGTAAATTAGTTCTGAAAAGCTCCTTAGGAAGAACTAATAATTACATATATACTACAGTTTAATTTGTAAACTAATTTTAACGAATGAAATTTTGAACATGCACGGAATTTATCTGTACTCTGGTATTAGTCATTTCCGAGTCGAGGATCTACGAAGAGATTTAAGAGAGTATGTCAGCAAAAATCGAACATATCTTGGCAACAGTCGAAAAATCGATTTCTTTCATATTGTAACCTTAGATAAGCCTTAACCTAAGATAAACCACTGTGTAGTTGGTTTGGGAAAAAATCTTATATTTTTGGAGAAAAACGAAAAAATTAATTTTTCGTAATTTCGGCGCTTTGAAAGGCGATAAATTAGGACAAC
>JANTNT010030782.1:0-12837 GCA_024752375.1 Entacmaea quadricolor | reverse complement strand
GCGAGTTAACTCTTTGGTGACCCGAAGATCGCGGGATCAATGCGGGATTGATACGATCAACCATTTTTAAATGTATGTGCAATGCTAAAAGCAAAACCGCAAATTATTAGTTAATTGTAATTCTAATCAAGACAGTAATCTTAACACTAGAAGTATCTGATAAGTATTCAAGGATATGAACTCTCTTATCGTTCGGTTCATTAATGTCTAGTTTTATCCTAACGACGCCTATTATAAATACCAGTAATTGATTTACTCTAGTCTTGTCTCTGATTTTTGCACCTGGTCGGATGATTGGTCGGATGATTGGTCGGATGATTGGTCGGTAGACGGTTAAATGGTCGTCTTTCATTATGATATCAAACAGCTAAAGTTAATCTTGATTTTTAACAACAACAGCAGCAGCAGTAGCAGCAGCAACAACAGCAACAACAACAACAACAACAACAACAACAACAGCAACAAGCGAACAGCAACAAGCGAACAACAACAACAACAACAACCAAAGACGACGACAAGAACAAAACGATATTTATTTACGAAGCGTACGTATCAAACTTTCTGCTGTGCACATCAGGTACGACAACAAAATAAATAATTTTCTGAACTAGGTAAGAGCTTAAAATTATAATCACATCTAATATTTTCATAGTCTTCTATAAAATACTGGCGAAAAACGTATTCCTGTTCTACGAAACCATGAAATATAAAGTACACATAGTCTTCTATAAAATACTGGCGAAAAACGTATTCCTGTTCTACGAAACCATGAAATATAAAGTACACATTTGACATAAATCATTCAAATCTGTATAAAAGTAAATTTGTCTAGGTAATTAAAAATTCCGAACCATTAACCGATTATTTTCTCTCATATCTGGCAGATTTTCTTTGTAAAGTAAAAACATCTCTCGCGCTGTTTTTATGACACAATTAAGTTCTTTGTGCTTTCATAACAAAATCTTTTTGTTGGATCAAGAGCTGTTGTATTGTAACTGTGCATTTAGATATATTGTATCTAATTCCACTGATAGTAAACCACAAGATCGGTTCTGACCAGATTTTTCATTTACTTAAGATTGTAGAGACATTGATTTCCAAATTAATTAACGTTAGCGGCCGAGACAGATGTTGAGGGTTTTTTCATTACAAAATTTTCTGGGAAAGTCGTGTCAAACACATTTTTGACGAGAGTCTCGTATTTAATAAGCGGGTGTTTTTTCGTGGTTTCGTTGAACATAATAAAAAACCGCGTTCTTTGTTATAAATATTGACATTCACCCGCTGAGGAGTAAATACTGGGTTAAAATTAATAAAATTTCTTGTAAAGTTGTTTGAAATCACCGGCTTTATCCCAGACTAAGTATTAGACGAGTTATCATAACAGTGAAGTTGTTGTTTAATTTGATCGTTCTAGATCTTTTCGTCTGACCATTCCTATTGGATAACAATTTTGATTAAATGGATTCCACAAAAGGGTTTAGTTCACCTGTGACTGGTGTTTTCTGCTAATAAAAACATATCTTGTTGTGTTATATACCTTACTGCTGGGCACAAAATGTTCTTCATAGCATGACGCGGTAGTATTCTGCTGTGAGCACATTTACTTCCACTTAAAATTGTTTGTAGTGTAAGGACTAGACAAGCAAGTCTTATAATAAAAATACTCAATAAACCAAAGTATTTGTGAAGATATCAAAGCTATGAGATCAGATTGAACAGACAAGAAAACCGGCTATTGTATTCATGTCTTTATTTTCAACCTTATTTTTATTTCTCGGTAAAAATAAACTCGATATTTATCATAATGGCTAATCACGTGACTAGTAACCACTATTGGAAGATATTCTTAAATATTTTGGAAAAACAGTGAATGAAAGAAAGTTAAATAAATGATCTTTTCTGTAATTTTGTTTAATATTTGATCTTTTTGGTTTGTAACCACGTCTCTTCAGCATATGTTTACTGTCCAGTATTGTGTTAATAATAAAATATTTCTTAACAATAGCCAGTCTTACTGAACGTTGTGGAGCAGCGCTAACTTGTTTGTTATGATAAAAATTGTATTTATTCTTCATGAAGAATTGAGCTTTTAGAATGTCTATCGGCGCCATACTAGTTCATGTTGGACGTATTTAGCAACAATTTACTAAATCTTGTACAAACGCCATACAAATATCACTGTATCTGACTCGCAATCTGTAGTTGTAGACGAATCGAGATGTTGCCATAACGACCATAGATTGGACAATTATTGACGTCATTGTTGAGAGTATAATATCAGTGAATGGCAGAAACCAATAACCGTTGCCCTGTTTGTTTTTCACAATTGATTCGCACTTTTGTTTAATAAACCAATTTATCCGAGCTCGAAAATGCGTTTGTTTACATTGAGTGCGCTCTGACATGATGACCCTAAAAACCACCTGCAGAAAAGCGGTAGAAATGATATGATTTTACTTGAATCCATCGTCTTCGCAGTAATCAAAATTACCGTTGAACAAACTTTGTCGAATAAAGCTTCCTTTCAATGAATGATTCAAAATAACTCCGTTGTACAGCTAGGAAATTCTTCAGTAAAATTTAGATTTTATATTTGTATTATTGAAGTGATTGTAAGTGTATTATTTACCGTATCTAAACTCCTCTATGATTTGAGCAAATACTACTTCAGGTTGTGTATTTTGAAGCAAATCTGTCCTTTCATCTTGAAATCGGTTTGTGAACTTCGCCTGCTGTTACAGATTACAACACAAAATTCCCGTCGAACGGACAAACTTCAATTTAAAGTGACTTTCGCAATTAACCAAAGCAAATATCCAGAAAGTGTTTGTATTTGGTGAGAGTGAAGTAATGAGGACAAGAAGTTGAGAGTTGCGTTTTCGAGTGTTTTCTTTTTTATTAGCAGTTAAGTTTGTTTTCTTTTGATGTTCATAAAAACACGTCAAACTAAAATGCGCTAACCACTCGATTTTTAGTTCCTTGGGTTATTGGAAATGTGGAATTAACCTGTCAAAGTATGATGGTATCAAGTAAATGAATGTTAAATGAACTATTTGTTCCTAACATCTTAGCCGGTGATTGGGGTCCTCCGATGGTTAAGTAATATTAGTCGGTGTCGGCACATACCACCTTTCTTAGTCATTAGTTATGCCCAAAAGAGCCGAAGCTAACGCTAATCAACGGTTATGAATGTATTTGAGTGTAGACACGTTAGCAATAAGATGGCTATATGGGAGGAGTAGATTGTCCAGGTTTTGTTCACCCAAACCGCGCTCCAATATGTTTGAGAAAACCTCAAGATTTTGATATGAACCGTAGCTGCCGTACCGAACTGGAAAATCAGTTGAATTCTAAGAGAATTGCGCAGTTGGAAAGGACTCACATTAAACGTCAAAAAGCCATGATGATTGTCCATAAGAAATTTGCCGCAACGCAAAAAAGGACATCTTTGAGTAAACTGATAGATTAGTGGCAGTAGTTTGATGCCAGGTTTCCTGGTGAAAGAAAGTGAACAGTAGACCAAGCAGGCTGATGGGGTCCAAACAATCATTACTGATACAATCCCAAAGGTTCTCTTTTTAATTAACCTTGTCAGAGAGTAGTAAACAAAGAAAACTCCCTACAAAGCGGCCCGATAAAACAAAACGGATTTAGTGGTCCGTGTGACGAGATATTTATTAGTTAGCAGCGACAATCAATTCTCAACAAATGTGTGGTTTGGTGCGCGCGAGCGGGGACTCGTACCGGTCTCTTTGAATACCCCACTGGGCCTCAATACCGCAACCAAATTTGAATATTTTATTTAAACTGTCGTGAAAGCGACCTTTTGTTGGGGCCCAAACTTCAATAAGGAAATTAACGAGTAATTTGGCTAAGTTTCGGTTTGATAGACATGTGATAATTAGGTATTCTGTATTTAATCGGCAGCGACAGGCGGCCTCTTGTAATGTCAACACTGCTCTACAAGCCTACAATTCAAAGGCTCGCTAGAAGCGGCTCGAGACAATAGAAGTTTTTGAAGTCAGTCGGTCTGTTTTGCAAGCGCTATTTAGCTGGATAGCTAAAATACACACGTTCATAGGCCCTTCAAAAGCAACCCAGCTGCTAAGCGAGTAACATTCTATACGAAAATCCACTGGTACACTTCCCCGGCGAGAAAAATCCGTTCCCCTAACATCAGGCTCCAGGATGCCAAGGCCTCTGAGGAACAGTTATGGTAGCGCTAAGCCTCCATACTCTTACATCTCGCTGACAGCTATGGCTATACAGAGCTCTCCACAGAAGATGCTGTCCTTATGTGAGATTTATCAGTTTATAATGGACCATTTTCCTTTCTACAGAGAAAACACCCAAAGATGGCAAAACTCTTTGCGCCATAACTTATCATTTAACGACTGTTTCGTGAAGATCCCTCGCCGTCCTGACCAGCCAGGCAAGGGAAGCCTGTGGGCACTTCATCCGGATTGTGGAACAATGTTTGAAAATGGTAGTTTCTTAAGGCGTAGAAAACGATTCAGATCAGAGAGGGATAGAACGCACAAACTAGCAAAGATGATTACTGCGGTTGCAAGGACTGGCGATGAGGACGATTCAACATTCAAAGCGAGAAAGTCGCCGGTAATTCCATCCTCAACAAGTGCATCAGGTTTTAAGCATCCTTTTGCTATAGAGAACTTAATCGGCATTGACAGGGAGAGTGTATCGTCTTGTACAACGCATACACCTCCTATACCTTCATTACCTACTTGCCCTACTTGTGTAAACACTCCAAACGCCAATATATTATCGAACTATCCAAACAACTTATGGACGCCTGTACCAAAGTACTGCGCCAAACCTTGTTCACAACACCAAGCTGAAAGAGTTAAAGAACTGGACCGTATTGTCAATCCTTTCGCTACCTACTCCAGGTTTACTCCTGAAATGACATGTGTAGGTGAGATGATTCCATACTGCACGCAAGTAAACTCTGCCGTTTTTGCTTCACCTATGTTTCATTGAAATGCTTCATCGTACACGACCATGTTGTGAACATTGTTGGGGAACTGAAATCGCGTGACGATCTCGCTCTAATGTCGTCATTTAGTTCTAATTCTCACATCTTTTTGTGGTAATAGAAGGCGCTAAAACTCCTAAAAGAGAACACACACATATAAAGACCTCACTCTAACTGAGGTGTTTGTACTGGACACAGCAATTACGATTACTTAATCGATTTCTCGTCAATTTTCTGCTGATGTAGAGGTGATTGCCATGGAATTGATTCTTCTTTCATTCGGACGGAGATTTGCTTTGAACATTTCATTGGGCTATAAAATCTCATACCGTGTAAATAGTGATATTTTTTGTTGATGTTCCATCATTGTACCCAAAGGACACGGATCCTTGACTTAAGATCTCTCATTTCAATCGTAAATCACCCTATATAACAAGCTCTACTATATATTATATAATGCTATTTTTTATGGTTCAAGATCCATAAAATGTTCCACAAATATATTGATCATTGTTAAATTGGAATAATACTTATCAAATTTGTATATCTAAATTTAAAGTTTATTTTTAAAAGAACACAAACATTTATTGATTGAGACGGTTTTAAAAATCCTTCTATGGTTAGTAATTACGCCGTGTCTTAATGTCATATATAAAGTCAACGTCCAAGGGCTTGATTATCTGTTCTTATCCTCTTCAAAGGTCTTTAACAAGTTTGTAGACTTGCTACAAGCAGACTGACTCGATCCATGTATGCCTAGGTCATGTTTAATGTTTATCTAGTCCGGCTGATATAGGTCAACATTAGCTTAGGCATCAATGATGGTCAACGTAATTCGTTGGTTTTTGAAATGATATGAAACAAATGTAGATTTGGGAGGAAAGTATATCATTAAACATTATTTTGAAAAATATATTTATGCTTTAAATGCTTTAACGACAAAAACATTAACAAGGTTTTAAGTTCTGCTCATTTGGGATGGTACCTGACACAAGCGAACAAGTAGGCAACTAGCCATACCTTAGGTGTATGTATTAAGATCAGGGTCGTGTACACATAGATCGCTTTGATTTTTAGTCAATTGGCTTCTTTATAAGTAGTACCTTGCCAATCAAGATATGTTTCAGCCAAACTAGAGTCAAGCTCTGCATGTTCATGACTTTTTACTACCGAGCAACGCGGCTGCTCATAAAATATAACTTGTTTTATTGTACGTGACGCGAATATATTTCCTATTAAGTTCGGCAACGTTCAACTCTGCTCTGATTTCTATTTCCCATAACAGAAAAAATATAAATAAAACCAAAAGTAGTTGCTTAGACAACTCGTATTTTCTCAGTTTAATGTAGACTAGTAATTACAAGCGCTAACGGTGCGTTTAGCTCAACGATTCACGGCCCCCTGCTAGAGAAGCTCGTTTCTTGTGGCTTTGTTTGAATCATTTCATAAGTTCCGAGCAACACACGTATCCGGCCCCATGCTATTCACACACTAGAACCGCTCTATAAGCTCACCAGATACTTCTATTCCAAGCAGTTTAACTGGGATTTATCTATCGACATCTCTAGTCTAATAACAAAGGTAACAATTTCTTTATTCTATCATGACCATCACTTTCCAGTTCTGTATGGACTCCTACATTTCATCTCTCTTCCCAGAACTAGTCGTTTTCCTATTAATTTATAATTCAATTTTTTTCTCTTTATTGTAGTTTCTTGTAATTAATATGGCTGAATTTATCTTTAGATAGCAGCTAAGCCAGTGGGATACTATCAGAAACAGACTTTCGTTCCTTTTATTGGTCGCGCCTTAGGATTATGGTTTTTGGAAGAAAGCTCCGCACCAGCTAATTTCAAATCATCGGCATCACGACAGTTTCTTCAATTTGTTTGGGTATTTGATTCGAGTGAATCGACTCTTCAGTACGACGTGAGTTTATTTCCTACACACAAAAATAACATTTTCAATTTCTTTTACCAATATTTATTTTTCTCCAGTTCATCCAACAAACTAGCTGTATTTGATGGAGTCTCTTGTTCAAAGAAATGCTATAAGAGCCCTGCAGAAAGTCACCAAAACTCCTAAAATAGCAAAATCAGACGATTAAGAATCCGTTAACAAGGACAAAAAGAGTTTAATAATGAGTAAAAAAACTGCAATGTTACATGGGATTGATGTACGAGTGTGTATTCGATACCACAGGGTCAGGAAAAAGAAAGCACGTCTAAATTAAGCTGTCTTGATTTAGCTGTCTCATCATTTCGCTGATCAGACTCGCAGGCTACGGTTTTTCTCATAGAACAAAACTTGGCGTCTTGGTGTCTAGTATGAACCAGTGTTAAAGACCCAACACAATAAATACGAGCGTTAAGAGGAAGTTTGAAGCTAAAATATCTTACTACGACCGACTCATGTTTCAATCTTTTGTTTATAAAAGTGCTTCGGTCAAAATCTCTCTGTTGAAAAAGATCTTTCGGATCCAAAGCCATCATCAAATACTGTAAACTAAGAAAATCTAATGACACTAACTGTAAAACGTTAATAATGAGATTTTTTAATTCAAATTTTATATGGATGTGTAAAAGACAACATTCTCCTCCTAAACCAAAATTGCTCGCTTGATCTGAGACTTTTTCTAAGGTTTTCTTGAAACGCCGTTGTAGTTTCACACTCAATAAAAATGAGTTTACCTCAGGTACAAGACCTTTTCTCTACCTTTATCAAACAGGTTAATAGTCTTTGGACCTTTTTGAATCAACCGAAGAATTTATAATCCGGATTTAATTTTGTTGTGAAAGTAACTTTGGAAATTCAAATACCTTGATGTTTCTGTTTTATAACGGAGACGAAAACTGAGTAGACGGGGCTTAATACCTGATCTTTTCGGTATTTTACAGTTACTCTGCAGGATTACTGTATTTTGTAGGATTACTGTATTCGAAAGTCGTATAAATGTTTTACAGCTATCGTTTCCTGATATTAACAATACTAAACAAGAGACATAACCTACCACAGACACCTTACAATGACGGCTAGTGATTTGATGCACATGTGAATGGCGCCTCTTGCTGCTAAATCATCCTACATTCCGCAGTTTTGTTGGGTTTTCATAGGTTGTTTTTATTTTGAACCAAATACACGACAATCAAAAGAATCCCTATTTACGGTTTGCATTATGTTGTCAGTTTTTAGCTTTAATTTCTCAAGATATATCGGTTTCTAGAAACAAGTAGCACTGATCTGACTTCGGCAACGCGGGCAGCATGACGACCGCCGCTGAACTGAGCTAAAACCTCATACGCTAGCCATCAGTGCCTTTGTAGTTACGGTGTAACATAATACCAGTTCTTTTTCAATAATAAATATCAAAATTCTTCGTAGACTGTACTTAGAATAATCACAAAATGATGACTATTAAGGACTGTATTAATTCGCTGTTTAGGATGTGAATCCAATGTCTAATAGCTCACTTAATATCTTTCTTTTATCTGTCTTTAGTCACTACTCGTGTTCGCTACTTTTTTCTTCGTAATTGTTCAAAAATCTAAGAGAACATGTTAAGGAAATTTATCATGAAGGATTAGTTTTAAAGCTCACTGTTCAATAACGCTAGATCCATACTGAGTGTTCTTTGTTATTGGTAAAATCAATATCTTAATATCAAATTGAAACATTTACTTTACCCTATTTAAAGGAATCAATATTTGTTCATCCCCAATGAATGTTTTCTTTTAGAGGTTAGCAAATTAAATTGTCTACTTCAAACTTAGACGCCGATAGTTTTCAAAATGTTTTTCAAACTTAGCTGAAATTAGATTTGTTTCGAGTCAAAAATGAATTTGATTTGATTCATTTTGAATGTTTTTTTTTTCTCTTTTCTTTGAATGATCAAAACAAACGTCAAGCTTTATACGTCAAACGAAAATACTTATTTCCAGCAACTGGCTTTAGGCTTTTTTTGTGAATCGAATGAATGACAGAGCACAGAAAAAAGCCTTGGGCTTAACCAACAATGAGGAGATCTTAGTTTGGGTTTTCTTTTAGTATTTTGTGTTTAGTTTCTTAACTAAAAGTGCACAATTAGAGCGGAAAGATCATGCGAATTTGTGGTTTAGTGGCTTCTTTGATCAACTGCCGCCATCTTCTTTCGTATTTCAATGATTCGTATTATTCAATTCGACAAAACATCAATACGAATTTTCAGGTGAAATAATTCAAGTAAAGAGATGTAGTTGGAAAGCAATCAAGCCGAGACGATAAGAGGGCAGCTCTCTCTACGAAAACATTAGTTGACCTAATACTTGACTCTCTACAGTTGGACAAATAAAACTTTAGCATCTTTGGCTTGAGAGTGCCTTTCGTTTTAACTAACACTCAATACAAAAGTTATTGCAATTAGAAGAAAATAGCCATGCTAAGATGAGCTTATAGCGCGGCACTTCAGAAGCCAAATGAGGCAATAAAGTCTTATCGTTGCCCAATTGCTTTATTAACTGCTTGTCGCTACCTTTGTATTTGTCTGCTCGGGGGCAAGGGAGTTTACGAAGCGAAAGAAATCTACCGCTATTCCAGCCGATAAACGACAGACATAAAGATTACTTCCAACTAGATATACAAGCCGATTTCTTCAGATAGACGGTAGTGAGTTGGGTGTGTGATAGCGAGCCTGACCATTCTAGGCACTGTGGGTGGCAATACGTAATGTAATAACGGTACTGCGCGGGCCTTAAGCGGTCGTCCTTTGATGTGATTTTAACTGATGCTACTAAAGTCAAGCTTACTTAGCCTATTACAGTGAACCACCAGCAAACTTAGATGAATTTGACTTTATTACTATGAAAAACGTGTAAAGCAATGGTTATGCCGTCTATAATTAAACTTGTTAAACGCGACGGAACCTGAAGACTGTCAACGGAAGTAGATGTTCCGTTATGCTATTGAAATTACTGGTACAATATTAAAATCCCAACCAATAACCCAAGAACGTAAACGCAATTCAAGTCTACAATGATAGATCGATAAATGACTTTCTTAAATCAATTGTTTACAAGCCCATCCAAGTTTGCGGACGTTCCATGAAATTGTAAAGACCTGGTCTGGCTGTAGAAAAGATGCCGACTCCGCAAACCAACGGTGATTGTCGGGTCGTTGTGATTGCTAAGTTTAGATGGAACATAGATTACTTGCCGCTTATAGTCTCTCCTACAAAGAACACGTTCAATAAGAATAGACTTGAACAAGGTGAAGAGAAACCGTCAAAGACCAACGCAGAACGATAGCAACAGAAAAATGTGATAATAAGAGACATTGAAGTGATATCACTGACCCCATGGCCAGTTACAAACTTTATGTATAGATAGAAAGAACTAGCAAACATGGTGGTTAGACGTACTCCAGACATGCGCGTCTTATGATCCTCTCGTGTGCCACCTAGAGTGTATGTTTTCTTGCGCTTTGTGTGTTCTGTGACATTTTGCCTTCTAGAGTTTCTTAATTTACCCGTTTTTTAATATCCATTTGTCAGACGCGGTGTTTAATTCCCCTACCAAAGAGAAGAACTGCCGACTCGTTGCAGAAGGTAAAAAGGCCCGAAAATAATAAGACATTTGAGACCAGACTGATAACTTAAAAAAAAAAGACATTGCAAACAAACTAATAAAAAAAATTATAATTAAAGTACAGAGCACTAGGATGTAAAATTACGCATAATTAAACGACTATAATAAAAAAATGAAAAAAAGAAAAACCAAAAAAAACATAACTAAGTTATGAATGCTCAGTCAAAGTTTTTCAGAGTGATATATAACGTGAGATATTCAGTGTTCGGTATTTCTTTTATTTAATATTCAAATCAATTTAACAAAAACAAAGCAAACAAATTAAAAGATTTATAAAACAATAAAATATCGAATCCCGTAGAGAGAATCTTTTGAAGAGCAGAGAATACGCCAAGGTAACTACGCGATGCCGAACGAATAGAAATATACTATTGTTAATCTGTATATGGTTAGTAAGTTTGTATTTAGAATAGAAAATATATAGCGTTCTCTTACTTGCTTTCCTTAATAGCTTTTACTGGGAAGATTTTAATGTTTCAATTAATTTTGGAAAAAGTCTGGTCAAAAAATGCAATGAAAACTAAACTCTTAAGCAAAAATGAGTGCTGGCTTAGAAATCTTAATTAAAGTTAAAGATTGCTCTGTTGATTTGATTGATGCAAAGTATTATTTTTCAAAACTCAGAAGTTTCATAATAGCCTTAAAGCTTGAATCTAGTAGTTTGAGTCAAACTCGAGTTGCGTTAGTCGTTAAGCCTCTTTAAGTCGTGTACCTAGAGGCAGTAATTATGTTAAAAGTTAATGGTTTGTTTTAAAGTCAAGATTATGTGTAAAAACAGCACAAGACAAGCCATCGTTTTGACTGACCACAGCTGAAGAATCTACATTATTCGTTTCTTTATATGACACGTGCTACTTGTCACAAGACATGAACGATCGGCTTTGCGAGTTTTTTTTCGGCTGAATGCTTGTCAGAATAGATCCATTTGGTTGTTTAATTAAAATAGCCTAATAGGAACGAAGGGAGCCGCTCAACAATGCCTTAGTCAATCCCTTTCTGTAAGCATGACGTTCTTGTGTTCTGTTCATTTCCTAAATGCCGTGTTTTAAAGGATGCCGCTGAGCGTCGTTAGCGAAGAGAACAGATAACTACCAACGCACCTCGGTAATGTCCAAGACTCCATTCATGTCCATCACTGAACTCTTCCATTAAAATGTTTAATTACTTCAACAAACAGATTAGTGATTTTTGTCATGACAGAGAGAATTAAAGTTTACTGTGATGCCGTTTTGTTATGATATTTGGTATTCTGTAGCCGGCCAGGAAGTTAGACATTTATTGATTTGATTCAATGTGAATACAATCTTTTATAAGGCGCCCTCTTTAATTTGAAAAACCTACACCTCCCACAAATAATTAAAATATGGATGCCGTACACACAACAACTCCCTACAGGTAATTTAAGAGCAGTTCACACTAGTTCTCTTCAGTCATGGATCAAAAAGTTAGCTTGTTTTGTGTGTCTGTGTAGTTTAAGAGATCTTAAGCGTTTTATCTTATTTCGCTGTTAACCTTTTTGTTTGCTTAACTGAAGGACGAATCATTTCATTGAACTGTCGGGTCCGATTGACAGCATCGCGCCGATCCATTAATGACAGATGTAGGTGGACAAATTCTTTGATCTCCCGTCTAGTAAGCAAAAAACATCTTTTTGTAAAGTTAAGCCCAGGGCCCGACTAATGGTCCAAACAATATTCCCTCAACTGTCAATATTCTTAATTCAACCAAGGTTTTTGGAAGAAATTAGTCAGCGACTGACACTAAGCTATACTTTCTGCTTGACCAACGATTTTAATCGAAGGTCGGCAGATCAGTCGATTGTACTGTTCGGGTTTCGGGCCTATAATTATGTTATTATACGCGTGACTTAATATGTGTTTACAAAAACGATTTGTGTGTGTTTGTGCATCCACGATGACGTGATCTTTGTGTGCACGCACTAAAAGGGCTTGATTTAATATAGTTTGATGTTGGCTGAGATAACCTCTTTGCTTGCTTTTGAATACAGGTTTCGCGCTTCAGAAACCAAAGATGTATGATTGTTTCGATTATGACTATGACTGACTATGTTTTGATATAGAAAGGTTAGGACTCCCTCTGGTAAGGACTACTGATAGACCCTCTTTGCTAGGTAACAACAAACTGGTCACGTGGTTTGAAATTCTGTTGCGCCGGCTTCGGTATATACTTCATGGTAGATGGAAACTAGTGAGTGAACTA
>JANTNT010030671.1:0-12844 GCA_024752375.1 Entacmaea quadricolor | reverse complement strand
ATTGTGTGTATTTCACTGCGATGATCATCATTTACAACTTCTATTCTACCGCAGTTCAAACCATCTCTTTCACAACATGAATAATGCTTCAACGATTGACTGTATGTTTTAGTCCCCAGACATTGTTAACTGGCATGAACAAGTTTCTGGAATCTCTAGAGATAACGTTCAGAAGAGATCCAAGTAATTTCAGGCCTCGTATCAACAAGCTTAATTCAGTTAAGGTAACGTCCAAGGTTTGAAAAGACCACATTTCACCGACTGACTGGGAAATAACGTAACTTTCAAATGACTTCCACGAGGGACTATCCAAACGCAATGCTAGAATGTGGTACAGTGGAACCCCTCTAAACCGGACACCCTTGGGACAAGATCAAATGTCCGGTTTAGAGAGGTGTCCGGTGTAGTGAGGTTTTTCCCAAAGGCAATGTTATAGTGTATATTGTTTTTACAGTTTTGCGCTTTAGATTTTTTAGTTCAATGCCGATAGAACAATGAGTAATTAGCTTATAAGTCTTTCTCACTCTTGTAATTACAATCAAACGTGATTTCATTTAGGCAGCAACCTTACTTACAAGTCCGGTTTAAAGGGGTTAATTTCTTTGTCAATAAGAGGTTGGGGACCAAAAAAATCGTCCGGTTTCCGGAATTGAGAAGTTCCGGTTTACTGAGATTAAAAATATAGAAAATGTATGTAAGGAGAGATTATGGGACGGTAAACGTCCGGTAAAGAGAGGATTCTGGTTTAATGAGGATCTAGTTTAGAGAGGTTCCACTGTGGTAATTTCGTTGGCCACTCGTATAAAATCTACACTACAGTATGTGGCTCTAATTAAAAACGGTTCCAATTGTAAACGCTTTTCAGTAAATTTGTTGTTTTGATACCGTATATTTAGGATCGAGAAAAAAAGCTTTTGCAAAAACAGATATTGATTTATTGTCAGTTATTTCTCGCTATTTTAGGCCTTCCTGACGTTTCTTCGGCTCAAATTCAATTTGGAATCAAGGCTAGGTTACTGCTGTTGTTTGAAAATGCGTATTTTAAGCGCACCTATAAGGTTAGGGGTCTGAAAAGTCGCAGATTTTTACTCTAAAACCGCAAAAATAGTACTATATTTTTATGTGAGCTCAAAGCTACATGATAGTACAAGTTTTCTGTATGCATGAATTGAGTTAGTGTTTATTTAGAGCGTTTGGCCGCTCGAACGAAAAAGTACGTGTGTTTTTTGGATGTCCATCTAATTGTTAGCACGTTCGCTGAAGCATGAGCGTGAAACCAGTTCAGTTTATGTTGCGCTTGAGATTTATTTAATATATTGAAATTAATTTGAACGTTCAAACGTTTTGCACGGATTTCAAGTGCTTCTGTACTCAGTTATTCATGTTTTTAATAGAAATTGTCGAAGTACAAATTAGTACATTGTGAAATGGCGTGTAAGCAGATTCATTGTCACTAATGATCAGTTCTGAGCATGTCGCGTACTCATCATAAAACATGTAAACGAGCATACCTTTTCCATCGAAACAATTTGAACCCTATAACAACAATTTCAAACATGAAAATCACGCATTACACCTATTAAATACACATTAAAGGGGTCGCCCACCACCGTCTGAACAGGCACTGTGATTGGATGAAGAAACAAAAGAATAATAGTAAGACAAAACGAGCCATGCAAATCAATACATGGCTGATTCTATTTTCTTGCACTGTTATTCCTTTGTTTCTTCATTCAATCACAGTGCTTGTTCAGACGGTTGTGGGTTACCCCACTAAAGCCACTAAAAACCAACAACTAGAAAGCGTTTACAATTAGAACCACTAACAAACATAATAGAATTATTTATTGTCTATAAAGTTTTAATAATAAGTGCAACAAAACTTAATCATCAGGAAGCTGACTTACAGAACAAATTTATTAGAAAGTTTGAGGATAATCGTACCAACAGACCTTTTCGGCTGTGATATAAACGTGATGTTCTGTTGGGAATTGTTCCCTTATCTTTGTGAAAACGTTTGAAAGAAACGATTCCCCAGAGGACACCATGTTTACATCACATGGTTTGAAATGGGCAATTTAGATACGCAGCCGAAAATGTATGTTGTTGACGAGAAATAGCTTTAACTGCAAAAAGTGTTTTTACAATTAGAGCCACATACTGTAGCTTAATTATCTCGCAACCAGCTGGCGTAGCATCAACTTACATGTAAACTACGGTCAAGCCAAATCAATTTCGTAGATGCAACACGCACATGTACCTAGATTGTTTGTTGGTTCTCTCCCTTGCTTCGAGGGTTTTTCTCCGGGTTCTCTGGTTTTCCTCCCTCCATAAAAATCAACATCTAAATTCTAATTCGATCTAGGAGATATTCTCGATAGGTAGGGCTAATCTCTAATATAACCTTTTGCCTTATAGTGCGATAAATTCCAATTATTATTATTATCCTTCCTTGCTTGTTGCTACTTACCATCAGTTATTTTGAAAAGTAATCAAAAAGTGACAATATTATTAACTATGTAATGGAAGAGAGATTTATGTGATCAAATGTACACGATAAGCTTGCTTTCATGCTGGATCTCGCGTCAACCTAACCAAATGGCAATAGGCCCTTTACAGCTAGCAATCACGTGATTGTACTGGACTGCAAAAAAATTCTTCGGTTTTAAAAAAAATTAGAAAGAATTCGTAGGACTGTCACAAACTAATTAAAAATACCATTTTATATCTTAAAGAGATTGCCGATCTTAAACTACAGCGCAGTTTAAAGTTTGTGTGCCTTCCAGTAGAGGCTTTCCCATGGGATCAAGAGCTGAATTCATTCATTATTGAAGTGAAATATCAGCACGTGACCGTTAGCTGCAAAGGGCCTATTACAGCGATTCTCAAAATTCTGCGAACTCGGAGACTTCAACGACTTGCTGTGAAATTAGTTTTTCGGTGCCGTCAATCAAGACTAATTAGTCAGTACCTTTTATATTTTTGATCGGCGGCAGTGAAAAACCAAATTCCAACGGGCAACTTGCAACTGCCGAGTTCGCAGAATGTTGAGGATCGCAGTAAAATGGCTAGAAACAGTACTGCCCCAAAAGCCTCTCACCCACGAACATCAGAACCAGTGTAAACGAACAAAATCAAGACTTACTTGGTTTAGCAACAGCATGATAAGGTCTTTTCCATTTTCTCCATTAAAAGATAGATTCTTACTTCTGTCATAGTTAATAGAGGGCGATGGTTAAAAAATCTTTTATATTTCTTTGTTCTCTTTTTAAGTTGGGGTGGTCATTACCGTGCACAATTTTTGTTTTTACCATCAAGAAATGGCTAAACGACTGAAAATAAACATTCTCTATTTGACTATTGTTTAAAATATTCCAATATCTATAATATAATAAGTTATGAAGTATTTCGAAAGGGCAGCCAAAAGAAGCGTATGGGTTCAGTCGTTCAGCCGTAGCCAACGATGGTAAAACAAAAGGTTGTACACCATCACGGTTGAAAAATTATATACAAGTGCTCACGATGAATCTTTTTCTCACACAGGATGTTGAACAAAAAAGAGGCGGGAACTTTTTCTTCCTTGAAGACTGAGGCTTGCTAAGAGCAGTGCCAAGGAACTTCAAAACATTCACATCTGGCAATCAGGTCACTTGTCACTACAGCCAATTTGGCTTCAAGCGGCAAGCGTTCTCAGCGTCGGGGTTCACGAAAGAGAGATGGCAATGTTTAAGATTCTTTGGCGCAGCAAATCAGAAATTGATATTCTTTGTGACATATTAATCTCATTAATGTTTGTTATGGTAGTAGTTGTTTTGGTTTAGTTATTTTAATGTAGCTAGTTTAGTTGGTATTTTGACTAGCCGTTTGACCACCCTTATCAAAATGTATTGATATCTTTGGTAGACAAGTTTCTTTGAGAAAAAACTGATAGACAAAAACAAACAAATCTTTATCATTTGTCTCTTGTTTTCGTTTATGCTTTAACTTCAAACTGCTGTGAAATCTAAAACAATACTAGAGAAAGGTTTGGACATTTTACTGTCTAGTACAGGTTAGTCGTTTTGCGCACAATGCAATATGCTTTCCTGCTTCAAAGACTATTTTAGTAGCATTCGTTCCTTTAGGTTAGCACCAAGACAACTAAAGGCTATTGGCAACCCAACACTGCCTAGTGGAACCTTTTTCTTTTCTGTTTTTCTGTATTCACTTTGATTTTCCTTCTAATTAGGTTTCGTTGCCGTATTAGTTTAGTTGTATTTAGACTTTTGTTTCTTGGGAAGGCCAAATGGAACGATTGATGCAGCAACTGGATGCATTGCACCCTCTTGTAAAACTAAGATCAAAGCCATCTCTCTTTAGTGTGCCCCATAATAAGAATTCCAAACAAGAAGTGGGATTTCTTCGACTCCAGAAAGAAAGTGAAAAGGAGAGAACAGATGACAAATTCTAAGAATTATTTGGACAAAAAATTATGACATTGCATAGTGTCACAGAAAGGAACATTGAATACCAATGAAATATCTTCTCAATGAATGCAACATTAACGGTCTATATTCCAACAGAATAACATGAATTTATTGTACTTTGTTTACCGGCAGTAGCCTTATTTTTCAGTTACTTATCATTATCATTGAAGTGCGAACCTCAAAGTTTGAGGTCTCGTTTGCGACTCCCATCAATCAAATAACTTTCTTTTACAAAAGTGGCACTTTGCGTTTAATTTTACCTTATAGCCTTATATAGTAAATATTTATAACCCTCAGTTGCAAATTTTGGTCATAAATAGGAGGAACGTTTTTCTAGATCAATAAACTTGTTCCCAGTATTTTGATTGACGGCCGTCAAAATTCTAATCTGCAAACAAGAATCAAGCTTCGAGGGTAGCACTTCAACAATAATGGTAGTAAACTGAGTTCGAAGTACTCCAACCAAACTTTGATTTTGAAAAATTAGAAGGAAGGTTTAGGTAAAGCTGGGAAAACCTGTAATATTTATGACTTTAATTTCAAGTACAATTAAGCTGTACCAACGAGATATATTTTAATCAAATAAACGGTCGCAAAGATTACATAGTATAATAATATTTTGAATGGGAAATCATTTGACATAACAGAACTTTTTTAACAACCGGTCACGTGGTACAAAATCCACCTTTCTGGATGGCAAACTGGAGACTGGGACATCAAAACCAAAGAAAAGTGAAAGTTGCTCTTTTTTTTTTAATTTTTTTGCCATCCAACATGGCAGATTTTCGACGTGACGGATTGTTGCGTAAGGCCTATTGGACGTTGACCTTTTCTATACAATGGAAAATCACAAATATGCAGTTCTGATGGTTATAGACAACAGGAAGGTACTAATTATGGGAAATTTAATGTTCGCTTTTCAGTTGTTAATACTGTTCAACAAAACATACGATCTAAAACTGAAGAGAACAGCTTGTAGAACTATTGGATCTTACTCAAAGAAACAGCTTTTTCAATTTAATGACAACCTAAATGAACAGTTAGACGGTGTTGCAATGGGTTCCCCGCTTGTACCTTTGATGGCTAAAGCGTTTTTGTGTTAGTTGAAGAACAACTTGATGCCAAAAGAATGATTCCATCTTATTATAGGAGATACGTCGATGACACTTTGGTAATCATGCCCGACGTGGTCTCTGCTGAAGATTTTCTTGCAACTCTAAATATAATGAAATCTAAATCTTGTTAAATATGTCTCATAAAGATGTTAAGTTCACCATGGAACTTAGTGTTGATGGAACCATCTCTTTTCTTGGAATGAATATCATAAAGAATGGTAATAAACTTGATACTTCTGTGTAGAGAAAACCTACGAACACTGGACTTATTGCATTTTAATAGCCATGTAGATAATACAAATCTTGTTTAGTCAAGACTGATTTATAGAACTTATCGATTATCTTCCACACTCGATGCTTTAAATAATGAATGCAACAAGCTTAGAGAAACTTTTTCGAAACTGGGCTATCCCAGAAGTTTAGTTGAATCTTGTTTTTCTAGCTTTTTTGATAATGTTAATAAGGAATCGAATGTTGACTCCCATGTTAAAACTGTCAGGTTTTCTTTGCCCTTTAAAGATCAGATTTCGGCGAATCTATTAAAGGTGCAGTTGAAATCCTCGAGTTTTAACATCGGAGTCGACATTCAACCTGTTTTTTTAGTAAATCCATCCAACAAATTCTTAGACCTAAGGGAAAAAAGCCTGATATTGTTAACAATCAATGCGTTATATACCATTTTAAATGTGATCAGTGTGATGCTGATCATATGGGCTATACCACAAGGCACTTGCATCAACGCATTTTGGAACATAGGTATTCTGTTGTGGGTAAGCATTTTGTTAGTAAGCACGGTGGAATTGATCTTTCTTCTATTAACAGCCTTTTTTCTATAATTAAGAAATGTCAAACTAAGTTTGTCTTCTCTATGAAATGTTTTTTATTAAGAACTTAAACCTAATTTGAATACCCAGAACGACTCAATCCAAGCAAAACCTTTTACTTGATTGCATCTTTCACGAGGCTTTAGCACTCCTTCATGCTTTATTTTTTATAAATAGATTAATTCATATTAATTTTTTCTCAGCTTGATAATGACTTAAGTCGAAACGTCGCTTTTTTATCATTTTAGTTTTTATCTTTTTTAATATGAATTCGACATTTCTATCGCAGTTATTTATTATACAATTATATGAAAATGTAAAAGAACTTCCTCTAAAACTCTTCAAATCCACTCTAAGAAAAAAAATACTAGACTTATATACAGGATAACTCCAATCTTGTGTAGTCTTTGAATCTTCATCTGGTACTGGGCTTATATATTTTTTTCTTTGTTATTATTACCTATAAACACCAATCGCTCACTATAATCAATGTTCAAGATATTACTCAGATTAACTTTCCAGTTATTCTGACTAATAATTACCCCTTTTAATTGAAAAAAAAAATTTTTTTTTTTTTCGTTTTTTGTTTTTTTTTTTGTTTTTTTGTAATTCTACTTTTTTGACTTATGAATAGCAATAATAAACGATTGACTGATTGATTGTTCCCAGATTCTGAGACACTGCCTCCCTCTCGCGCAACTTTGCAATGATTTGTGTGGACAACCAATAACATATGCAACATCCTATCATGTAAGGGCAGCGCATTTATTATTACGCTCAACAAATTCAAAGCTCCACTTAACTCTAGACAGTACCGGGAAGGTCTGACAAAACATTATCAATGGTTTACTTGACGTTCAGATTCAAACTGGTGAATGTGTTTGCTCAATTTGATTTCCAAACAGTACAAAAAGTTGTCTCTACAACCCACCAACACATCGTTACCAAATACGACAGGTGAAGAAAAAACCTGACCAGGAAAGGACCAAGACGAAACGACAAGTCCTTTGTCTAACGAAAGGCAGTACATAGTTCCATTAGTGGAGCACACAACCACAACAGCTATTGACATGTCATTTTCAAGCGTAGATCGAGTTGCATGTATTTCTTCAGGCTCTTCTGATAGCAACTTTAATGGTCCCCTAACGTCAGGCATATTTAGTTTCAATAACTGATGAACGTCGGTGCGACTTTCAGAATCCCGAAAAAGTTGTGTAACGAATGGAGTAGAGTAAACCTGTGAATCTGTTTCAAATCTCCATCTCAGAACACCAAAATACGAAATGCAATAAACACATCCGTCATGAGACCCAAACAAGATATTGCCGCTGCTTTCCACGTCACTAGACACAAATCTCGACGGTGAGCTAAATACAGGCCCTGATGTCTTGAATTCCCACAAAGGGTACCCGTTGAAATCGTAGCAGTAAACCGTAGTATCAACACATGCGTAGATTACTCCCCGTGACGTAGCTTGTGGCGATGAAAATATAGGCTTGGGACACATGTTGGTCCATTTGACTTTGTGTTCTGAACCATCAATACACACAATCCTTCCTCCAAGTGTGCCAATGAATACCAAGTGAGGGTTATCGAGTACACAAGGCGAGCTAAAGCAGGAACTGCCACAGTCTATGGAAGATATGCAATCCTCTTGATTGACATCAAGGGCGTACAAGTGGTGATCATGTGACCCAATCCATACGAGCCCTGAGGAGGGGTCCACACAGGGGGAACTTTTTACAGGCCCACCAGTCTGGAATGTCCAAACAACTTTTCCATTATGACGATTAAATACATAAATCTTGCCATCATAACACCCTCGAGGAGAAAAAGAGAGTAGGTATTTTAGATTTTTGAAGTCTGATAATATTTTTAGGGTTCAAACATGACAGAGCTGAAAAGTAAGGGAAGGTTCATTTAATATGACGGGGGGGCATGCAGACATGAAGAGGGGGACTTAAATTTTTGAAAGATATAGAGGGGGACCTTTTCATTTTAGGGATGGTTCATGCTGATGAATTTTTACACTAACACATGGAGGGGCCTGCAAAATTTGGCAAGTTTAGAAATGACTCTGAAAATTTCACATTCTAATATTGAAAATCTTCATGCCCCCTCCTATTACTACGATTCTTAATATTCTGCGAACTCGGAAGTTGCAAGTTGCCCGTTGGAATTTGGTTTTTCGCTGCCGCCGATCAAAAATATAAAAGGTGCCGACTAATTAGCCTTGATTGATGGCAGCGAAAAACCAATTTCACAGCAAGTCGTTTAAGTGTCTGAGTTCGTAGAATTTTGAGAATCGTTGTAAATGTAACTTCCCAATAAAAAATGGTTGTATGCCAAATTTCATCATCGATAGTTCCAATCACTACCAGGATACCATCATAGGTGGTTTGCAATCACTGCCAGGATTCCATCATAGGTGGTTTGCAATCACTGCCAGGATTCCATCATAGGTGGTTTGCAATCACTGCCAGGATTCCATCATAGGTGGTTTGCAATCACTACCAGGATTCCATCAGGTGGTTTGCAATCACTGCCAGGATTCCATCATAAGTGGTGCAATCATTGCCAGGAATAAAGAATAAATGAACAAAGACATGACAGTCTGGTGGATCACATTCCAAAAAGGAGCTAACAAGAAATGCATAGTAAACATCGTCCAACATGTTTGCCACTTTAATTCCCTTTGGGATGATTGCAAGCCACCTATAGAATTACTTTTTGCCATTCTCGTTCCAAGAATCTTAGTTTCTTTCTTCAGGACCAATCTAGGCAAACCATAGGCTGTATAGCCTGGTTTCCATATGACCGCCACGAACGCTACGATCGCCAGAAATGTGTTTCGGCAATCGCAGCGATCATATGGAAACACAACTCCAACAATCGCAGCGATCGCGATCGCCGAGATAGAAATTTTTCTATTTCAGCGATCGTAGCGATCGTGGCGATTATATAGAAACAACGCGGTTGCTCGATCGCTCCGATCGCCGACATTTTTTTGGGCGATCCTGCATGGCGATCATATGGAAACCAGGCTTAAGTTGTGGGAGGGGAAGTAGGGCAGAGGGGATCAGTCAACAAACAAAGTTTAAGAAGAGACTAGAATACCCGTGTTAGAAATTCCCACTCAACAATTCAGTAATCAATGTTTACTCTACATTCTTCTGATACTCACCTACAATGACGTAAAGGCCACACTTCGACAATGCAGCAGACGATTCGATCCTGTCACCAACACGGGTTTCCCATAACTCCATTCCACTCGATAAGTGAACTGCCTTGAATACATGAGCATGTGATCCTAAATAGACTGTTGCAAGTTTCTTGTTATTCTTACTCACCACCAGTGGAGACGCATCAATACACTTATTTAAGTTTGTTTTCCATTTAAAACATATCTCAACCTTAAATGACCCATGAATTTTCAAAGGTTTGGAGAGTTCTTGATAATGAACCTTATTAAGTACTCTAGATGCCATGCATGATGTGCACGTGGTTACGTGCATACCTCGCTGAACTGAACAAAAACAATTGGTCAAGTCAGTGACAGTTTCTATTTGTCCTGTTCCAATTTTTCTTTTCTTTGGAAAAACTGATCTTGTTATCTCTTTGTGATAATCATGATTGTTCATCGACTTTGACCTCTTTCCAAAATCAAAATGTTGAGGATGCATCCCCGAAGAAGTCTCACCTGCGACATTGTGTACAAAGGTTGAAGATGATGCGTCTCCTTTGCAAGACTGCTGTGATTTATCTAGCTCAGAAGGGCCGGCTGTCTCCAATTTCTTATCATCTTTTATGACAGTCTTAACGGTTATTTTGTTATCTTTGCTTTGCCTTGAGACTCTCTTTTCAACATATTCACAAAGTGTCCCAAACGAACTGTTCAAAATAACATCTACAAGTTGTGATAGATCTACTTGTGCCGCTACTTTCTGTAGCAGCCATGTTTCGATTTCATTAGCTACTCTCAAAGCAGTAATTGACGTACCACCATGATCTACAAACATATCTTCATTTTTAACACTGGATAACAGTTCTTTGGTTGTATCGATATAGCCTCCTTGACCTTCTCGATATCCATCGCTACTGCTAATGCTATAGGACAAGGAACTTTTATCATTTGTCAGACATTTTTCTTTTGAAAGGAACGTCCTAGTAGCATTATCTTCAAATTTAGTAATTCCCTTCACCCATATCTTTGCTAGAATCTCCTGACCTGGTTCGTCTGTACTCAAAACCTTTTCTTCTTGATAACTTCTAAGCAATGCTCTGGTGTCAACTTTACCGTGAGATGTCATGGGAATCGTATTTACCAAGCGAACATAATCTGGATGAGCATAAAGTGGAAGAGTTTCCTCAAACGCTTTCTTTAATGATGTCAAAAACAATCCATCGTCATACAACGTTTCTGGTTTTATAAATAAATATAATTTTTGTTGTTGACCAATCAGACAAGTATCTGACACAGCACAAAATATGTAGCTAGGAAAAACCTTTGTAATACACTGCTCCAACCAATCTAGACTTATCCGTTTTCCTTGTCTTTTTATTTGTCTGTTTTTACGTCCACAATACCATATCATGTTATCTTTTATGTAACCAAAATCTCCCGTTGATCGCATGGTTCCTGGCATGAAGGAGGTTTCGTTGTCAAGGTAACAAACTCTGTTTTTTCCACCTTAAAAACAAAACAAAACAAAACAAAAACAAAAACAAAAAACAAAAAATAAACAATATACAAAAATGTGATATTGAAGCATTACTTGTCAATTAGGGACCGGTCATTATTTACAGGGAGTGGGGCTGGTGCATTTTGATTTTCACTTGCACAAAATTTCTGGAGCGCTCCCAAAAAGTGCCTTTTGTCTCTCTTAGCCCCATCCTTTGAGAAGCAAAAAAAATGCTGCCCCCCCTCTATTTGTACCAGCCCCCCTCCTGGTAAATAATGACCGATCCCTTATAAAGATAACAAGGCAAATCTAACTAAGCTGTAAAATTGCAATGAGAAGTATAGGAAAAGAAAAAGGAAACCTATTTCCATTAAAACATTAATGAATAAGTGTTATATCACTTTCAAATTAAACTATTCAGCAGAAGGGAGCATTGTTGATACACATTGTGTTTATAATGCCAATGTCCCATTCAATATTCACACTAGATACTGCATCTTGCTCGCCTTTGCTTTATGAGACAATTTACAACAATGCTGGGATTATGAAAACGCTTGTCAACACGGGCGATTTTCGCTGCAATTTTTGTGGAAACTCTGATTTCACTACGATTTGTGGCGATTCCAAGTCTGCAATCTTACTGTGTTGCAAAATCATGTGTTCTATATATATACACCGAACGCATTTAATATACTTTCATATCATGTGTGAACAGTCAGTGATTTCAATATGACTTATGAAATTCATGTTGTCGCAATGTCGCAGGGTTTTTAACAGTTCAAATTTCACTGCAGACCTCCTCCGATTTTGTATCCCGGTAAAATCACACCCTGAAATCACAGTAAAATTACTCTTCTCAACAGGCCCTAACAATGCACTCTCCTTATAAACTTAAATTTTACAACCACAACTCCCCCCTAAGGGGCTCTTCAGTTTGGTTCACTCCACCAACACTACCAGTACTACATTCAGTATTTACAACACACGACACTCAAAGTCACAAGTTAATTTTTACGATGGGAGGAAAACTGGAGAACCCGGAGAAAAACCGTCATAGCAAGGTAGAGAACAACACAACAAACAAACTCAACTCACGTACCCAACTTTGCACACAGGGCTTGATCCACAGACCCCTTGCACTAAAGTACTGGCAGTATTGGTGTGAGGACAACACCATAGCAGTGTACACCACCCTTGCTACCCCTACTCCTATTTCTATAATGGTCATTTGATAGCAAATACTCATATTATCTTACCAATAAATATACAGCCAACTCCTTCATCTATCTTTGATTCATTCTCATCCCTTACTTCTAAAATAGTGTCATCTAAAGGTATTCCAAGTGGTACATTGTCCTGGACATCATCTAAACTTATGACCATATCTTCTACTTCAAAGATCTTGCCAGGGCCAACCATTTTATTACATTTACCCTGTAATTCTTTATCAGTTATTTCAAAACAAGAAGCCCAACTTGAAACCTCTGTAATACCATAAAGATTGAATAGTCTAGTTTTACAATCAGGATGCTTCCACTTTTGTAGGATAGAAATTGGAGGACATGCCTCACCACCAAAGGCTAGAACTCTTAAAAATGAATCTTGTCCAAGAACTTTATTTTGTATCCTTTCTTGGCCAATGAAGTACATGAGAAATGGGGTTGGCTGAATAAAAGAGAATTAAGGAGGCTCGATGGAATAATCTCGGCGCGCTACCTTTCAACTTCGAAGCGCAATTACGCGGACGCAAAATATAT
>JANTNT010030560.1:0-12844 GCA_024752375.1 Entacmaea quadricolor | reverse complement strand
GTTGTGATATCTTGGGTCTAACACGGTTTGACCCGTTCAGCATCATGTTGTATTGCGAAAGTGATGATACCTTTACTCGAAATACATTCAAAGACGAAGTTTGGAAGCTAAAGAAAGAAGGAGAAAATAACATAGAGATGAGCCAGCTAGACAAGGTTGGCCTAAATATTCTCTTCCGACCATGCATTGGACCAGATTACTCGCCAAAGCAACAACCCGGTGGTCTGTGGTACTGTGGAAGGTAAGTCCATGTGTCTTCAAATGACAAAAATATGTCTAAGGTCGGTTAGAAGGATGACATCTTGTCTTACAAGGTCTTTACATAAAGCACGACGTTTTGTTTCAAATCTGGTCTTCAACTACCAATGAAATTGGAATTCGGAATTCGGAATTCTTCTTATACACACACACACACACACACACACACACACACACACACACACACACTGAGGAGAACTAGAGAAAAAACACTCGAAGCAAGGGAAAGAACAAACAAATGACTCTCCTCATGTATGATAGTGAGTACGATAAATCAACCTGGGTCACAGTGGTAAGAGGCGCAAGCGCAAACATAATGCTACCCATGCTTTCCCAGAACCGTTATCGAGAAATAATAATTCACTACTTGAAGGTGTTTAAATTTGATGGTATGGTAAAAAGTAACTGTACAAACGATCAGAAGTTCGATTAGGATCTTTCGAAACCTAAAAATTTGGTACCACACGTACTAAAAAACCGCATTCTTTGGCGTCATAAGAGGAATGGCCCATTGCGCATCAAACCAATTCAACGTCAAACAGTTTGTACTGTAGAGTAAACGAGAAAACGTTATTTAGATGAAGAATGAAAATTTAAAATATCAGTGACTTTTTCGACGAATTTAAAGCAGAAAACCTTGATAAAATGTTGATAAAATAGTGTCAAAATTATTTTTTCTGTGCCTTTAATTATCAGAAATGGATCGACTCCCAAACACAATAGACCACCAAGCAGCATGACTGATGGCAGATGCGGACCGGACAACGGCCCAAACTGCCCCGCCTGTAGGGTCCTTAAGACTGACATGATAGAAAAGCTAGCGAAGGAGGACAAATGGCAAGGATGGTCTGGTATGGTCTATTGCTGGAAGTACTTTGGGCGCCAAGAAGAAGGGCACGATGGATATTGCGGTCCAAATAATGGTCCTGCTTGTCCACAATGCAGGGTTTATATTAAAATGTAATCTAACAATTTAATAATCATTCTTGCTTTTCACCCATTCGATCCTCAGGGAATAAAATAACAAAGGCATAAAAGCCATGTTGACGTACATAACAATAGGGTGGCTAAGACGTCACGTGATAACTTGGTCTATTCTTGGTTTTCACGTGACGTCATAGTTGCCATGTTGGTTCCTGTTGATGTTGGTTGGTGCTAGTGTTCAAATAAATATCGACTGTAAAATCAATACCTCTGTGAAGAAAGGTGATAATCAATCCAGGCAATGCGCGTAAGGTATTTCTCGAGGGCCACAGGTTTGTCAGCTATGCTGTTAAGTGTTACCCTCACTAAATAAAGTCGATTGATTGATATGAACACAAAAATATTGGGAGAATGCACAGTACGAGTACAGTACTATATACTAGTTAAATATTACAAAAATTAGATATGTTTTGAAGAGATTATTTGTCTGACCTTGAACATCAGTTTAGCATTTTAGAATTCAGTTGGTAAAGTAGAGTTTATACGTGTAGGCTAGGAGCGCTCAATTTGGAACAGAAGCTTATATTAATTAGTTGTGAGTTTTTGAACATGGTTTCAAGCTGCATCTATAAAATAATCATTGATTGTGTCAGAAAAAAATGTGTTGCTCCGATTTATTGCTCTTGGGATCACTGCTCCTCAATCGCTGCCTTTTTAGTATAATTATTATGATTAAAAAATAAATAAAATAAACAACAGTCCTAAAATATAAGTCCTTACTACGACGACGCACCCTGGTGACACATATCCAAGAATCAAGAAAATCCATACATGTATCAATGTTAAAGGTCAAAGTGCCTGTTTGTTTGTTTGTTTTGCACCCGCTTTTCAAACATACAGAAATACTATAGTGTGATACACCTATTTCTAAAAACGTTGTCGGTCGGAGATCTGCAATCAAATCAATTTAAACAGTGTTTTGTGTATTTAATTAGTAGTTCGCAACAAATTGCTAGTGATATACGAATATGTCACCACCTTTCAGCGATGACTTGAGCTGGCGAATTGTTTGGCTTAGTGTATTTTTAGGTCACTCAGTGAAAGAAATTGCTCAACACCTTTCCATTTCAGACCGCTCGATTGAGAGAATTGTTTGTAAAAAGGGCGCGACTCGTATGCTTATTCTTTAATACACTGTTATAATAAAAGGAACGGAATCACGCAAAAAAGGTAAGACGTTATGTAATTATCCTATAAATTCTTTATCAATTACTTTGAATTCTTGTTCTTTAGTCAAGTCTTTATATTTGTTCTTCATTTATAGTAAGCTCTATATAATAATTTTTTTGTTTACTTAGCTGAAAACCATTGCCATGGGAAGAAATTTGGTACAGTCTGAGTTCTCGGGCTTAAGGCCTTTAGCTGATGAGCTTTTTATGAGCAATTTAGGGTTAAATTCTGTTATTAAAAGTAGAATACAAGACAACATTTGCTAAAAAGTACTTTTTCTATGAGATGTTTTGACAAATCCTATGTTTTTTTACAATTTTTAGAACAACAGGCAGCCCACACACCACAATTTAATCTAAAATAGTCTAATATCCAGTCATTAACGGCCGGCAATTCAAATCAAAATGGTTGCTAGAAGTTGTTTAATAACACACGAAGGTGATTGGAAAAGCTTGCTCGAATATGAGGAATTTTTGGTTATTTTGTCTCCTGGTCAGACGAAAGCAAAGATATGGAGTTTATTTATTATTTGCTAGTTTTGAAAGGATTTGGTCGCATGGTTTCTTAATATTATGCACCAAAATCTACATAGAAATGATGTTTAGTTATTGAACTGTGCGTTACAATGTGTAGAGGTTGTCCATCGATTAATCCTACGTACTAATGAGCAGATGATTTCGAAATAATTCAGAGGTTTTCTGTGATTTATAAGGCAATTATCGGGAACGAATTTCAGAGATTTTACGGCCTTCGGGCCGAGGAATCGCTCATTACAGTGGAGAATGTTTACAATCTACTTAGAGTTTGTGGGAATATAAATGTTTCAAGATGTGTAGAAGTAAATTATATATTACCAAAAGCTAGTAATCTTGAATTTAATATCATTTCACAGTCATTCTCTTATAAAGCCGCCATGACTTTTGACCTGCGACGCATGAAGTGCGCATGCTCGTCGGCCATGCTGTAGCAAATTTCTGCCCATGGTAAAGCAGGGTGAGCGACTCAGGATTGACTTTATAGCCAAAGTGGCGCAGTTAGAGCCTGATATTTTGGTATTACTTGTTTCATCGTACAGAAAGAGACCTAAGTTCCGTGAACATTCGTAATTACTTTCTTTTGATTTAAATATCTTATTATTGTACATCTAATCTAGAATAAAAAATTCGAAACGTCAATTCGTTTAATTTTTTCTCGGTTTCCACGAAGCTGTTCTCTCGATTTGATGTGCTCCAAAATAACCAACTTTAAACCCACGGTCTTTAGCTAGTTTGAGCTTCTCCGTGCATTTCTCTAATAGAAAGTCTTTCACATCACAGAATTCTTCATAAATTGGAAAATTGCGAACAGCAAAAAGCTGACTCTGCCGGCTTCTTTGTTTTTCTGCACTTAATACCTTTACTAGGTTTATATTCACCGTCGCCATACCTGAATCTGCGACAGTCGTGCAAATGCAACGGATTTTGAATTTTAATGAGAAAACACCAAGTCCTCCACGATTCATTTCGGTCTCAGATTCCAGATTTCAGATCTCCGACCGACAACGTTTTTTGAAATAGCTGCACACACCTATTTCAAAAGCGTTGATGGCTGGGCGATCTGAAATCTGCAGACATCTGAGGAGGAACACTGAAGGGGAAATGCCGCAGGGAAAAAAAAAAGAGACAGAGAGAAATTCAGCTTTTTGTAAAGAAATGCACTGTGTAAACTCCATAGCTATCAAATATACACCAATGTATGCAGAATACAGTAAAAGTCCGCGTATAAGAACCCAGTGGTTTAAGAACCTGCTGGCAGAGACTTGCCATTTTAATACCCAAAAATATAAGAACCTGTTTAGCCAAGCAAGATCAACCAGGTTCTTGTGTGTTGGTTACAGTTAATTTATGTTAAACATTTTAACCAAGTAGTTTTAATTTGACAACTCTTGTAGTAGAGACAACACTAAATATACATTCTGTGATCAGTTTTGTTAGGTTTAACATTATAAAGTTTATTTTTCTGGTAATCAACAACTATCTCCTTCAGGGACGAGGGAGTGGCCGCCTCTTCCCCCAAATTTTTTGTTTTATTGTCAGAATTAGGCCCTTTTTTACCATCTTTGGGCAGGTTTTCCCCCAAAATTTGGAGTCTGCCTCCCAAAATTTGGTGAAATTTGGTGTCTTGCTACGCCACTGATCTCTTTCATAGAAATTAAGAACACAATTAAGAACCTACTTAGCCTAAATTGCCAATAACTACCCCAAAATACGAGAACCTATTTTGTCAGACTTCAAAAAATGTAGGTTCTTACAAGCGGGCTTTTAGTTTTTAGTTTAAAACACAGCAAGAGTTTTCAGTTTCGATCTGCTAGAAAAGATGTCAGATTCAAATGTCACACCGTCGACTTTTTTTGAAATAGGTGTATCTTATTGAACAAATAATATACCCCTAATTCAAAAATCGTTGTCGCAACTAAGAGCGTCAAACAACAAGCCAAGACCGCAGAGAACGTCGGTACTTTTAATCGTAATTGAAAGACTATATCACGTGACTCTATCCCGTGACTAGAGCCATTTGAATCAAAGTTGCAGGTGAGATCTAGCCTTTAGTCGTAATTAAAAGACTATATATCGTGACTAGAGCCACTTGAATCAAAGTTGCAGGTGAGATCGAGCCTTTAGTCGAAACTGCTAGTGCAGTGCCACACGGATTCAGTTCGAATCAGAGGAACAAATAGTCTCCCCCCGCAGCCGTTTTAGGCTGGTCACGCAACGTCAATCCCAAGAACTTTGTCCGAATATAAGATTTTTTCCTTTCTTCTGCATAAAAACAGAACAAATAAAACAGCTATTTCTTATTTCTTCTTATTATTTTTATTTTTATTCAATGGCAGTGAAACGCCGCCAATATTGACATTTGAGATGGCGTGAAAACAGTATGCTTACAATTTCCTGTGCGCTGATTAGTTGATTCAGAAACAATGTTTGTTTTCTAATTGGGTAAAAAAATACAAAGGGAAAGGAATGTTGTTCGAATGTGAAAAGCCGTTTGGGGGGGAGAGAACGTTGCGTGACGAGCCTAAAACGGCTGCGGAGGAGACTAAGGAACAAAAGAGAGGGTTTTTTTCAAGGTATGTTTCAAGATTTCTGCTTAGCGTTTGCCTAAGTTGTTAACAGCAAATCTTAAAATTATGGTCCTTTTCATATCGGGCGTAAACTATTACCATTTCAGATTATTATTTCATTTTCTACTTGTAATGCTTTAAAATTTATACATTGATATGGATATAACTCGATCCGAAGGATCTTATCTCAAAGATGTCTGAAATGGGAAAAAATTGCCAAGAGGAAAAGCTTCCACTGAGCTTGATTCTTATGGATCGACTCGACGGAATGAGTTTGGTGTCGCTTCGAGTTTATCCCAGTTTTCATACGGCCTTATAGTTTCATTATCGTAAATTAAAATGAAATAGGTATTCGTATAGTTTTACTATATTTACTTACATGATACTAACACAAAATGTGACAACAGTACAAGCCTTATGGGGGCGATTTTATTCCGCTTCTTGTTCCGTTACAAAACTCTCATTCCGGTACCATATTATACAGGGACGAGCATACACCCTATTCATGCATGAATCCAAAAATATAACTTTATTCAAGAAACGCTTTTTTTTCTACAGTTCTGTAAAACACCATGTAAATCTTTTTTAAAATATGTATCAAGTAACCTTTCATCTCTATAAGATTAAAATTCGATTTTAAAATTCAAAAAGTGTTTGTATTCATTGGGACAACTTGCTTCGATTTCAATGATTTTTATGCATTTGAAATGCTTATAAATCGCCAGTAATTTTATTTAATACATTAAAAATTTGCACAACTGTTTCACTTATATTTTCACTTTTTCATTACTGATACTTTTTGATATTAAAACACGAATTATTTGTAAATTTTATAGTAATAGAAATTAAGTATATTTTCATTATGACAAGGGTCTGTTGGCGGTGTAGGCTTTAACGAGGAGTCGCCTATGCAGGTTGATCTATGTTGAAGCAGTGTGTTGAATTTGTAACCCGAAAGCTTAAGTTTATTATTTTTTTGTTATTATTATTTTGCATGTAAACGTGCTATGAATTAAGTTCAGTTTCATACCGGAACGTAAGTCATCCAACAAAAAGGCCCCTTTATTACTTTGGTATTTTTTGGCCGGAGTTATTCATTTCTTCAAATCATTGACTTTGGAATTCTTGGGATTGAAATTCTCTTATTTAATAAAAAGTAGTGCTAGAGTAAAACCTCAAGCTTGTGAAAGAGTATCTACGTAAACTCTTGTCTATATTTTGCAATTGAGAAACTTTAGTTTCGCTTTCGATAGATTTAGAGATTTTTCTCCTTTCACAAGATAATTTAGTTTTAAATTTTGGATACTAGCAACGCTCCAATTTTCCCATTGCAGACTACGTGTTATTCCCCTGATCAAGTTGGTTTTTCTTGTTCGACAGGGAAATCTACTTCAGTTGATCTCCGCAGGCGGCCAAAATAGTCTCACTACATGCAGCCCATTTTTGTGGTAACATTTGAGAAGATACATTAATATGGATATAAATCAAACAAATAATACTCAAGGGAATGACACGTTTTCTAAAATGGGAAAACACTGCACTCAAGAATACGAGTCTGTTACTACCCTACCAAACTTTGACACTGCTAATTTCTTTATGTAATAAAATAAGGCTCAGTAGACATTTATTTCCAGTGTTTTCTAGCTTTATAAGTTTAATTGGAGGATTTTACTGTCCGACCTAGGTCATGTGATTTGATCTAATGTTCTCTCCTTACGTTCTCATTTTTGATTTTCTACATGAAACATTTGATAGTGCTTTCAAATTCGTATTTCATGGCCAAATTGACAGTTGGCTTTAATTGTCGCTCCTCCCTTTTTCTCGATGATAATACATCCATTGACTTAAATTCTACTAGGTCACTTAAGCTTACTTGGTTGACGTTAATTCACCCATGGGGGAACCTAAACAGTTTCAGTTTACGAGTGCTGTACTCAATCCAGTTAAGGACAGACGTTGGTCTTTGAAACCTTGCAAAACATCTCAACAATATGCTCACACTATTGGTGATTCAATCTCATCTGATGATGATTTTGGGTTTTCCTTGGATTGTATAAATGTTCCGGCAGAGTACAAAAACTCCGTAGAAAAAATAGCACCAGAACCAACAAGCTCGTGCAAAGAATTCTATAAAATACAAAGCCAACACCGGATTGGAAGCGAAAATGAAAGAGTTCACGTTTCTATTTGGATTGCACAGTCAGGCCCGTATCCAGACACAACTCCTTCGGGAAAAAGAAGACAATTCAAAGCTGTGCATAAGGACTGGATAGAACACTTAGAAAATGCAATAACAGACATTAATGACGCAGCCCCTGGATTGTACCTTTATCGATGCTACAAAAAGTCTGATGCAAAGATACACATCTATGGAACGGAGGAAAATGTCGGCGCTGCAACATGGGGAAACATAGGCATTGAAAACTTCACGGTATTCATCTGTCTTCCTGATAGTTGGAATGCAAAGAAGCGTACAAGTTGCCATGAGCTTTTGCATGGTATCTTTGCCAAACATGAGCATCAACGTTCTGACGGAAAGGAACATCTGTTTTACCACAGCAATAGCTCCCACTTGAAGCCAAGTTGTGATATCTTGGGTCTAACACGGTTTGACCCGTTCAGCATCATGTTGTATTGCGAAAGTGATGATACCTTTACTAGAAATACTACCAAAGACGAAGTTTGGAAGCTAAAGAAAGAAGGAGAAAATAACATAGAGATGAGCGAGCTAGACAAGGTTGGCCTAAATATTCTCTTCCGACCATGCACTGGACCAGATTACTCGCCAAAGCAACAGCCCAGTGGTCTGTGGTACTGTGGAAGGTAAGCCGTCTCTGTATGCAAATGACAAATAATAAACAGTGCCTAGCTAAATGCCTAATAAATGAACCATCTAAACGTTAGATTAGAACACTTCGCAAATTCTTTTAACACGCATCATTAGTTATTTTAAAGCGGGGTATTATGACAGCAAGTCCGTAGGATTGGGGGAGGGGGTTGTTAGATGTGGTCCGGTTTGGAGTTCTCTTTCCGCTCTTTCAGGCTTTTTAGAAAATTAACATCAAGTGAAATAAAGCAAAGCAAAGACATACCGGTCCAGTCTTATTGAAAAATGAACCCACCAGTCAAGAATACAGTCTACGGGCCTGGACAGTTACATAGAGATTTAAAATGGCTTATTCTTTAGGCCATCGGTTGTTGCGAAAAACCACCAAGAAGTCTGTTTGAAAGGTGTTTTCTTGCATCAGTACATCGAAAACTGATACTGCGAAAGACACAAACTCAATTAAAACGCTCGGCGCATTTAAAGCTTAATATATTTTTTTAATTAACGAGCTACTTATCACTAGTAGCTCTATATAATGTCAAGAACATCCTCAGCGACTTACATAAATCATTAATGCTCATTAATAATTTCTATAAATTATTAATTCGCATTAATAATTTCTATATTATGTCGTAGAAGGCAAAGAACATGACGATGGACCATTCCGATGCTTTGAACGTCTTGATGATATCACTATTATTATATGCTGTAATTCCTTGTTTTTAATTAGTCAGTTTCCAAATACGCTCTAATTTTCACGAGCGTTTCGAGCGTTTCAAGTCATGTTTTCGTGCAAAAAATGTAACGAATGTGTGAAAACTTTGCAAATGTGTGAAAACATTACCATGCAGCGGTCCAATGTACATCAAAGCTAAACATAAAGGTGCTCACACACAAGGTACCATTAATCTGGTTTGCCAGGAACACGAATGATCAAAATCATATTCGATACAACGGACAAACTTGTAGCAGACAGAAATAGCTGCAACATGCAGTAGCAACAAAATAACAATTCCAACATTCCAATTGGCAGAAATCCCGGGCAATGAGCCCGCGATTGAAAAGCGGATTTCCCAAAGTACCAACGATCTCAAATATAAAAAACCAAAGAATGGCGGTATGGGATACGATAAAATATATTCCAATAAAAGCTTACTAGTTACCTTTTTAACTCGTGAATATGATAAGCATCTTTTGTTTTCTAGTCTATTATATTTATCTGACTATTGCACTTTAATTAGTACACTTTGTTTCGCGGGTTAATGAAAACCACTCTGTCAGTTTGTGCTTATTTTTAACATTTGCCTAGATTAGATTCAAGTCTAGGGCAGCTATTAAGAGTGCACGTCATATTTCCGTAAATAAAACTTAACATGTATTATCTGATTGCACTATTATGTACAAACTTTTGGTTAGTACTGAAGCAGAACAGTGCAAATAACAATGGCAAGGTAGAGTAAACTCAATAGACCCGTTAAATAAAAATTACCTGTTAAGTGTAATAGCCAGATAGACACAAAAGAAAACAATGGAATTAGGGTCTACTAAAGTGTATCAGTCTAATACCTATTTCACGGGTTTAATGAATTCACTCTATCAAGTGGTCTTTGCCTTTCTTTGTGTAGTTAATGCCCGAGTGAATTCTTAGTTATCGGATAACAAAATAGTTGATAACTAAAAAATATTAGGCGCTAAATAGTTAGCACTTGTTTCACGGATATATGGCTTGCTCTCTGTCGTACAAGGAATAAAAACATTCAAATGAAGTTGTATTACTTTACCTTCTTGAATATCTATTTTTGTCAATAGTTTCAACGTCGTCATTAGCCATATTTATCCGTTAGAACCAGGCTTCTTCATTCGAGAGTCGAACTCCATAGTTGCTTTCATACACAGAGATGCCTTGTCATTTTATTCACTAAATTTTATAATTTCTCGATGTCAATAAACTTTTCCATTTTCATGTTAAAGTCCGTTATTTTTAGCATTTGAAAGCGATCTATAACCCAGTGCCTACGCGGTTCCACTTCCGCTGAGCGAAGGTGAGTAGCATTCTTTAATTGCATTTTTGTTGGGGTTTTACAAAGCATTTTTGTAACCATGTTTGGTAACAAAACGTTCTTCGAAATCAAAGCTTTGCCTGCAAAGACTTTAGGGAAGTTTTCCAAAGGAAGACCAAGATGAGCAATCTGCTTCTGTGCAATTTTACTTCCGGTATAATAAAGCCGATTGGCCGCAGAAACTGGTACGCGAATATTTGAAAGAAAACAATGTCGGATCAACTCAGTTGATACGATTTCCAAAAGTTTCAGAATAGTTTGATGAATTGTTATAATTACAGTATCGAGTTGTAAATCAACACTCGTCCACTTCTATGATCATTGAACTACGCTGACTTGACAGAAGGCGCAAAATGTCTAGGATTTCAGCCAATGTATACATACATTGGGAAATGTTAGTTAAATTACATCACCCAGTGGCATTAATTCATGTCCTGTCCACACGAGTGGTAATATGTTGCAGGCCATTGTAGCGGAAACACTTGGGGCGCAATCACAATGCTGTTCTCCCACTACAAGTGCCTGCAGGAATAACCAACACGTGGACGGGACATAAAATGACATCCGGAGAACATGTTTCTGCTGCACTGTTTAATGTGTACACTTTGTTTGCTGCTACATGTTGCCGCTATATATTCCTGCTACATGTTTCGTTTGTGAGGAATATGATTTCATTGATGCTCTATGCCTGAAACACGTTCCTGCTAAATGACCCCTTAGTGTGCGAACACCTTAAGAGGAACAGCTCAACATCATGAATTCCTTCAACTGCAAAGCAATCGTCCAGAGCGCCTAGCAGTGTTATCAAGCATAAAATAATTTGAATTGACTATTTAAGAGGCTGTCTCTGTAAGAACAGAACAATGACTTTGGGATCAAAAGTTAAATATCCCTTGATATTTAAAGTTTGACGCTTTCATTTTGCATAATGTATAGTTTTGATACTGGTGCCACTTTTGAAAAATGAATTTCTGAAGTTGACTTGTTTTGGGATTTTGTCAAAACGGGTCTTAGAAAATAATTCGTAAATGAGTTCAAAAAGCTGGTTTGCATATTTAAAGACACTGAAGTAGTATTAAGATAATATTTTTTAATTCTGTGTATAAAAATTCAATCAAAAAGTAGTTTGCGATTTTTCAGCGAGATTTAAAAATATGCAATTTGTCGGCACGAAATAGGTCGGAATGACATTCGATTCACCGAAATATCAAGACGCAAAAAAAGTAAAAATAAAAATTAGAAAAATCGAAATGCATTTTTTTAATGTAGTTATGTAGCCTAACTACAGAAATATCAAGGGATATTAATTTTCGACCCCAAAGTCATCGGTTCAAAGTCAAAGTCGTCGTTTATTACAAAGACAGCCTCTTAAGGTAGTACCGGAAAAACAGAAAAAAATTCACGCTCAAATTCTTAATCAAAGCGTTTCAGGATTTTGAGTTCCTTTTTTAGAAGAGCGAAAAAAAATGGGGGTCACCAAATTGAAGTTGACGTATTAGGGGGTATTTTTAATTATATCCCAACTGTATATTATCGTACGCTGTCATTGGTCAAAAGTGGTCACGTGGTACATTTTCAGCGGTCGGGTATCCTGCGATATCCTCCGTCCGAGGTGATATCCGTCCTATCAAAAAGGTTAAGGGGTTTTTGTAAAGACAAAAGCCATGGAAAACAAACAAAATCGTTTTTTAAATACTACCGATAACGAAATTAAGAAACTTGTCGTACAGGCAACACCAGGAAATACAAAAAAGTCAACTAAATACGCTGTGAATTCGCTGTGAATGTGTTTTTCCTGTCAACGTTAAACTTACTAACTTGAAAATCTAATAAAAAGGAAAACAGTTATTCTAACACACAGGCACAACATGTTCAATAAAAATAGTTCTCTCACCAAATTGACTGTTTTTGCTCGTACCCTTGAGTAAGTAGAAAAACCTTTGATATAACTTCTGATCCTCGTTGAAAGTTCAACTAATTCCAAGAGCGTTGTTCATCAGCAAGCCGACTATCAAGTTCGATCAATCTGCAGCTCTGAATTTCTCCAATTCCTCGTTTCATGGCTGCAACTTTTACATTAGTTCCCAGCAGAATAATTAAGAATTCTTATTATGTGAAATAGGGTATTAAGATCGTGTGATTTGTGTGAAAACAACACAAACTAAGATTCATTGTAGCTTGTTGTGAACAAGATTTGCTGCTAACCCGCTTGTCAAAAATTAACCAATCATATTGCGAATAAAAATTTTTTAACCAATCACATCGCACGTAGTTCTTACCGTGCACTTTAATGGCTTTCCTTCGCCACCAAAATAAAGTGAAGTCGTTGGGATATATATATATATATATATATATGAAGAATAAGATGGAGAAGGCAGGCAACTTCTAATGTCCTATAAAAATTTAATAAACGTTTCGACCTTCGGTCTTCTTCAGTAAAAA
>JANTNT010030449.1:0-12846 GCA_024752375.1 Entacmaea quadricolor | reverse complement strand
AAAATTTAATGATCTCTGCAGCTTGACCCATGGCAGCTTGAGTAAGAAGCCTTTCAATATTTTTTAGACTGCTGGAAACCCCATTTAGTAAATTTATTAAATTGCCCTATTTCATAATAATGTTACATGAAAACAGTCTATTGTTTTCACGCTAAGGATCATGGTTTCTAGAGGGGGACAGAATGACAACAACACAAAGTAAAACATGATAAAGTTGCATTTCCTAAACGGAGAGGAGGAATGACAACAACTAATAATATTGAAAGATAAATATCAAAACTTAACATATATGAGAACTAGCTAATTTACAGAGATTCTCAAAATTCTGTGAACTCAGACACTTCAATGAACTTGCTGTGAAATTGGTTTTCGCTGCTGTCAATCCAAGACTAATTAGTCAGTACCTTTTATATTTTTGATTGGCGGCAGTGAAAAGCCAAATTCCAGCGGGCAACTTGCAACTAACCGAGTTCGCAGAATATTGAGAATCGCAGTAAAGCCAAACTTTTGTAGAGTACAAAGATTTAGTTGAAATTTTCATTGTCGTCGGTGATTCTCTCCCCCCATGTAAACAAGCTGTGAAATTCATAACCCTACTAGAAGAATATGAAGTCATCACCATGGAGGCATAATTCCTGATAAGGAATTCGTCCTGATTTGCCAAAGGTTAAACCTGAATTCGAAGTATGTCGATTAAGCTTCCAGCTCACCATTTTAAGTCTCCAAATCATAATTTATCTATTACATTAACAGTGGGCCAAACCTTGGTGAGTGGGGGGTCATACTTTTTTTACATACTAAAAGGGGGTGGGCTATCTTATAATTTGTAGGCTTTAGGGGGTGGGCTAACGGTAATTTCTCCACTATCCAAGAGAAATTCCCCCCCACCCCCCTCGTAAATAATGACTGGTAATGTACGAGAATCAAGTTTAGAGATTTAAAGCAATCAAGAAAGAAATCTAATTTGAATTATTACCAGAACAAACCTTATGTTCACATTAGTAACTGGTTTATTTTCCTTCTTGGATGATTGACTCGTGAAAATAGAATGCGAAAGTGCTATATTTAGATACCAGATCTTTATAATAGATATTTTCGCCAAAGCTATTGAGATGTCACAGTGTAGTCAAATGGTACTGCTTATGTCTTTCAAGCGAAAAGGTCACAGGTTCGAACCTGGGATAAAAGTCTCTCTCTTTTTTTTAATAATAATGATTTCACAGCATTTCTTTAGAAAATACTTCTTTTTCGACGGAAAAAAACTTTTTCCCTATAAAAAAATATTAAGTCAAGCAAAGTATCCAAAGTATCCACAGTACAAAAATCAATCCACGAGTTCGCCATTCAGAACATTTGATTAGTTCTTTATTTTTGATGGTAAGGTAATCCATCTTC
Organism: Entacmaea quadricolor; assembly: GCA_024752375.1. NCBI lineage: Eukaryota > Metazoa > Cnidaria > Anthozoa > Actiniaria > Actiniidae > Entacmaea > Entacmaea quadricolor. Next base: position 11,451 of record JANTNT010030449.1, on the reverse strand, counting down.
TCTAAATCTTGGTTCGGACTTGTAATTTATTTAGTTAATCATCATTTGGGCTGAGCTAAATCGATTTTTGATGATTCTTTGATTCGATTTCTTGAAGCTTAATTCCTTGTCATTGAAAGGTAGGATATAAATAGTCACTTCTGTGTATTTTTCTTAAATGAAATGATGAAATTTAAGGCATTAAATGATGTATTGTGTGTGTTACTTGTGAATTTTCTTGTCTCTAAGCTTGTCCTTCTTTCTGATTTGTATTCTTTGTAAGAAGAATAGTCGCTTTTATCGGATAATTATTTTCCTTATTTTAAACATAAATTCCATATTATATTGATGAAAATAAAAGGAAGTTATTTAATGTTTATGTTTTTCACATGTTGGTAATTTCTAACAGTTTGTCAGTGCTCTGTACTTTGGCCAATTTCTCTTGATGCATCTAAGTAGAATATTGCTTTTTAGAGACAGTCGAAAGTTAATTTAAGGCCGAACGCTTTTTTACTGCATTTTTTTGAAATACTCCAATGACAAGTCACAAATGCAGTCAAATTGATGTTGACATCTATTGACAGCTTTCAATAATAAAACACATGAGTAGTGGTATGTTGTCATGTTTCAAGTTTTCAGCCAATCACGTAATGCTATCATACTTCTTGGGAACCCTGTGGTGATGATATTATTGACTATTGCGCAACTTTTGGATTTTGTCACACAGGAGAAAATAAGACCCTGTGAGCAGGGTAGACTGGGATACCTGGATACCTGAGGTCCTTGGGATGGGGTTACTAGAGAGAAGTGTGACTTAGTGGCCATAAAAAGCAGATTTCTTAGTAGACAGGCAGCAATCCCTCTATTTTTCTTGGTCCCTAACCACGTTGGTCTGTCTGTCTGAGATCTGCCCGAGCGAAGATTGGGTAGGAGACAAAAATCTTTTAACAAGGGGAGGGGGTACTTCCTCCTCAGACTCTTCCACCATTGACTTTGTTGCTCGGCCAACTCTTCATAACAGCACGGAGATTGACCAAGATAAATAGGGAGACTGTTTGCAGTCTAATTTCTTAGGCACTGTTCGCTTATTAAGTCGCAGGAGGAGGGGACTGGTGTTTAAAACTTGAATCCTTGAATCAGAACGGTAAGACAGAAGAATTACCCCCTTTCATTACTTCATACAAAGTTTATTCCTGAAATTCTGTATTTTTAAAAACGTACCCTCATTTAAAGCGAACAGTTCTCCCTGCTGCAACCTAACAAGCAAACAGTTCTTTACAATTATGGAAAGTTCAGTGCAGTGCGACTGAGTTCTTTTCCATGACTGTGATGTTTTCTACAGTTCCCTGTACAATTCTGCCTTGTTGTCTGAAAATGTCTGAAATCATAGAAAAACCAATTCTGAACTCCAATATCCAATTCCAGTACAGATTTTAGCATACGTAATTAAGTCGGCCACATCTATACAATGAGTCGGCAAAGCTTCAAAGTGAGTTAGGATATTCTACTGGGTTAGATATTCTACTGGATTCACAATCACATCTATGTACACGTTGAAGTTTATTTGACATGAGATAGTTCATTGATATAGCACAATTCTTGACATTATTCCGCTTGTAATGGTTCGCTTTTAAATCGATCTCTCGTAAAGTTCACATACCAATCTGATCCGAAAACACGACACCTTTTAGTGTGGGTCTATCGAGAACAGTGTGTGTCTTTTTATGTGTATTGAGTGTGTTAAACTCCATCATATTTGTGCATCGATTCAGCAACGAAACCTTCTTTAAATCCGCCATTACTCACCATGTGTTCTAATAGCTCATTCTACACATGCGGAAAGACCTCGCGCATGTGCTATTCGCAAAGGTGATTTGTGACTGAACATAAATAAAAATCAAACGTGCCATATGGCAAACTCGTGGATAGATAGTGTTGAAAAATAAGCACAAACTTGTATTAGTTTGAAGTACCTTTTTGATATATTACGAATACCCCCTGCTACTGTTGCAGGCTAAAAGGAGTGCAGGATTTATATGGAATGTATTTCAAAGCTGATATATGTTGCAAACGATGGAATAGGTTAAGTATGTAAGGGCGAACTCTCCAATCAAGAACTCGAATCACCAGACTTAATCACCAGACAGAACTAAACCAGAGTAAACATTTTTTCAGTGAAGTTTTATTTTGTTCAAAAATTTGTAAGGCAAAAGTAGGAGAATAAATATTCGAAATATGGAGCTTAAAAGTCTAAAGTAATCTCTAGCTACCAGGCTCTAGCTTTGAAAGCAAATAAATCAAATAATAATGAAAGGTTAAATCAAACGCGCTGTATGGATACTTAGGATTAATAGATATTTTTAGGGAAAAATTTCTTTTTTTCATCGAAAAAGAAGTATTTACTAAAAAAATGCTGCAAAATTATTTTAAAAAAGACTTTTATTCTGGGGATGGAACCCAGGGCCCTCCAATTGAAAGGCAAAAGCATTACCAGTGGACTAAACCTTGATAAGTCTATTTTTTCGCTTGAAAATATCTATTATAAACATCTGGGATGTAAATATATCACTTTTGCATTCTATTTTCCCGAGTCAATCGTTCAAGAAGGAAAATAAACCAAGTACTAATGTGAATACAAGGTTTGTTATGGTAATAATTCAAATTTGATTTCTTTCTTGATTGCTTTAAATTCTCTAAACTTGGTTCTCGTAAATCTATCTCATCTACTCACTGTTTTGATTTCAAAATGTTAGTTCTTACGTATGGATATTTCTCCTTTCAAACACACTTTGAAGTTCCAAAAATACGCTTGTTAAAGCAGTTTTTGATTACTCATGATATGGAATGATTTATATTCTGAAAGGGGGGATGGCCCTAATTAAATAAATGTCGTGCTTAAAATTTTTAGTCTCAACTTTCGAATAACTGTAATGCTTTGAGCCTTGGGGTAACCATTAGAAGAAATGTATGATATTATGACCAAAATTTGTTTGGTGAGCTCGCAAAACCAGTTAAGTGTTTAAAAATGCATCAGAATTTATCACAAACAGGATAAAGGAAAGCTGAATAAGTTTATAATTAATTTTATTTTGTCAATACATGGGTCTGTAATTTTACAGAAGATGTATTGACAAAAATAAAAATTTCTCTGCATTTACTGTGCCACTGCAAATTCCAATTATTATTATTATTATTATTATTATTATTATTATTATTATTATTATTATTATTATTATTATTATTATTAATTAGATGACCATTATATTATAACTTTTGTATCAAAATAAAAGTGATTTTAACTTCTTGGTGAAAAGATTTGTTTTCTGACACTGACTGATGCTTCTTACATGTATGTGGTAGACCAAGCTGCTGTCTATTTCTTAAAAGTACGAGTGATATGATGTCAAAGAAGGAATATAATCTGCTCAAATACAAAAAATATATTCATGGCTTGTCCTGAAACATTAATGATTTTTGTGAGTATTAATTTTTATGGTTTTTCGAGATGCCTGCTAGTTTTTTTTCTTCTTCTTTTTTGCACTCAAACAAGTGTTTATTACAAGATGATTAATACTTCGGTTGTTTCCTCATTTGGAGGACAAAGATACTTGCACAAAAGCATCACAAGAGTACTATACATATCCAGGCATCATTGAACCATATGCCGATGAACCGCTTGCCTCAGAAGAATGGACAAAACAATACGAACTTAAACAAGCTCAAAGAAACCAAGAGTTAGTTAAGCTAAAGAGTCGTTTGGATGGTAGCAAAGAACTGAGTAGCTGGTGAGTCACTGGTACTGATGTTTATAAATGACAGTTTTCACAATACATTTTTTAATTATAATTTAATGCACAACTGGTCATGTCTAAATAGTGAACATTACTGATTACAACCACAAGAGTTGATTTTTGTGGGGGGACTGGAGAACCCCAAGAACCCCTTGAAGAAAGGGGGAGAGTTAAAAAATTAGTCCTTCCCATGCCAGGTGTGGGAGGTGCCTATCTCAAATTTAACTCTAGGCAGAGCGTCTTCTTTCACAGTCAAGGCTACAGTAGGGGGTCAGTCCACTGGTAGCAATGTATTTTTAACTCCCTACTCCCTATTCTATACATATTGAATGCCAAACTAGAAAGCAGTAATTACAATTTTTTAAAGTTTTTGGTATGACTCGACTGGGATTTGAACTCCAGTCTCCTGATTGTGCGGCACAAGTTCATGTATATTCAATTACCGGTATTTATTTTTTGTAATATTAATTGATTAATTAGAAATGTGGTACAATATACCATATAAGATTAATAATTACCAAAGACAAGAAACTACAATTAATGGTATTAAAATGTAAATGTGTGCATTGCATAAACAAACTTTTGTTACTATTTCCAATCTCTATTATGTCAATCAGGTGTACATGTGGCTATTGTAATCTTGAAAATCTTGAGGATCCAGATGAATGTTACTGTTGCCAGGAAATAAAAAAATGTGTAGATGCGCTTAACTCTGACCTAGTGTTAAAAGATGTTAAAGAGCCGCCAGCCTGCATTACCCTTCATCCTGCATTCTCCACAGTTTGTCTAAACAAATGGTGCTTGAGATCAGCTGCTGCCATGTACCAAGTTATTGACAAGAAAAAACATTTCCAAATGTGAGTAGTGGTTACGTTGTACATTGATAATGTCTATTATGGGTGGTGTACACTGCTATGGTGTTGTCCTCTCACCAATGCAGAACTTTGGTGCAAGGGGTCTGTGGAACGAGCCCCATATACAAAGGCTTAGATGTGAGTTGAGTTTGTTTGATGTGCTGTTCTCTCCCTTGCGATGAGGATTTTTCCCCGGGTTTTCTGGTTCTCCTCCCTCTGTAAAAATCAACATGTGAGTTTGAGTGTTGTGTGTTGTAAATACTGAATGTAGTGGTAGTGTATGTGGAAGAGCCCCTTATGGGGAAATGAGCTTATAAAATATCAATCAATATCAGTCAGTCAATTGCCTTGGCTGTTACTGGTTGTTTTCTGCCATTTGTTTTGTTTTTTGTTTTGAGTTGTAGCCAGATCATTAATAGACATTAATAGATGACTCACTCTCAATCAGCTTTATAATTGACTTGGTTTTTGCCCTTGTCATTTATTTGCCAATAGAAATCTCGAGCATGTCTAATTGTCAATTCATAGTTAAATACCATTTTTTTTTTTCTCTTTATTTTCAGATCTCTGAGAAATGTTGCCTGCAGGGAGCTAATATTGCTAGTGTATGGTAAAGTCGATCGGTTTGGTCAGCCTACACTACCAGCATGTGCTTATTCTAAAATAAGAAAAACAATCCTACCTACATGTACATATACCTCAACTAAGGGAAAAAATGAATCTTTCACTGATTCTGATTCTGATGAAAGTGAATCTTCAACTGATTCTGAAGAAGATGAAGACACAAATTACTGGAATTCTTGAGATTTCAAATTTTAATGAGAATCACTTTTGCAGCACAAATCCAAAAAATTGACCTCCTGCTTTTTTGCATGAAAATCTTAGCTGCCAAAATATTCTCATTCCAGCAGGAAATTAATATTTTTGTTAAATTTTGAAACATATTTGTGCACACCTTCATAGTAGTCTTCAGTAGCTCTGTTCTATGACCCTCACCATCTTCGACTTACTAGTAACTTTGGATGGGTTGTAGGTAATTTGAAACACCATGAATAAAGAAAGAGTTTACTTAACCGACGTTTCAGACGTTAGTCCTTCGCCCTTTCAGACGTTAGTCCTTACTCTGATGAAGGACTAACATCCAAAACGTCAGTTAAGTAAACTCAATTTTATTCACGATGTTTCAAATTACCTACAACCATCCATTGTTTCTATGTATTATACACTGACCCAGGTCAAACTAGATTAATCACTAGTTTTCTTTGGTATTACTAGTAACATGTTAACTGTACAGGTAACATGTCGGACTAGTAAACCGAAGATGTGGGGTTCTATTCCCACCAAGGGCTTAAAGCTATTTTTCGCTTTATTCATTCTTTGTACACATACACTTAATACATATTTATCTATCATTTCTATCATAATTCCATGTGGGAATTTTACGGTGTTCAACTTATTTATAGAGAAAGTAGCACCCTGGGATCCCTGCAGTTTCCTCATTAACTGGCTGTGTTGCCAGCATGATTAGCCCTTGTTGTGTAGAGGTAACACGTCGGACTAGTAAACCAAGGATGTGGGGTTCAATTCCCACCAAGGGCTTAAAGTTATTTTTCTCTTTATTCATTCTGTGCAAGCGAAAGTCACTCGTATAGCTGGCATAAAATACATGGGAAATTTCACCTCGGATTGCCAGAGGGTAATATTGTAAAGCAAAAAACTGTTTAAAGAATGTTTTAATTTTTTACAAAAGAAAACTAGTGATTAATCTAGTTTGAGCTGCGTCGGTGTATAATACATAGAAATGATGGATGGGTTGTAGGTAATTTGAAACACCGTGAATAAAAACAAGTTTACTTAACTGACGTTTCAGACGTTAGTCCTTCATTGGAGTAAAAGAGCTTTTTCTTTTTTTTTTTCTTTTTTAATAAGAGGGATGCTTATGGATAAAAATAGATAAAAATAGCCGTTATTATGAAATATAAATAACAATGTTAAAATGAAGCGTGAAGAAAAAAAAATTAAAAAAAAAAAAAAAATTGAAATTAAAGATAAGAAAAATGCTCATTCATGCCATTAGGTTGTAAAGTACCCAAAGAATGAATGAGAGGCATTTCTTTGAATTTGCGGCTGTCATTGTTACCCGAAAATAAAATAAGTCCGAAAGCCATAAAATTATCAATGTCGTGGTTAGCCGAATTGAAATGCCTAGAAACTGGTTTGGAATGGTCGTTCTTATGAATGTCATAAATGTGATCGCGAATACGATTGCCTAAGCGACGGCCTGTTTCTCCTATATAAAGTTGTTTGCAACGAGTACACTTAATGCAATAAATTACGTTTAGAGGAAGTGTAATCAAAATGATCGGAGATTTTAAACACGGACTTAAGCCCTGTGACTACAGTTTGAGTGGAAATATGAGGGCAAGTATGGCAACAACCACGTGAACATCTAAAGGTGCCAGGCTGTTTATTCAAAGTTAGCTTGCCTTTGACAAGAAAATTGCGAAGAGAACGGTCCTGTTTAAACGAAAATAAAGGTGGCTGATTAAAAATAGCTGATGTTTCCAGATAGTTGGTGAGCAATTTAAAGTTGCGAGTAATTATGTTCCTAATGCCGAGGTTAATAAAAGTCAAAAGTAAAAGGAATACGATTAATTAATTAATTTTTTATTTCATAAATAAGGGAGCATTCATTTTTTTAGAATGGGGGGCGGGCTGGAGGAATACAGGGGAGGATAACCTGATTTTTACACTAGTCTAGCAAAGGGGAGTCACATGTTGGAGTTAAAAGAACACTGCCGTGTAGGGGGAGGTCATGACTTTTTAACTCTACTTTAGGGTGAGCTCAATTTTTATACAACACCAATAGGGATTCCTCTGCCCCCTTCTAAAAATGAATGCTTCCTAAATAGTTGTCTCTGGCTTAAAATAAGCAAAGATAAAAAATGTTTTGTTTAATTCTGAAACCTTTGGCAGTTGTGGTAATAAATGTGGGGAGTAGGGTTTAGCTGAAAAAAGTCTAATTTACCATAAACACAGTTTGGAGTAGCCTACTCCACCATAATTAAAGGTAGCCCTACAACTAATATCCTTCAAATAATTTATAATGAACCCTTTCTATTTAGTGCAATGAATAATTATTTTTAATGGCCCATCCCTTTTTTTGTGCAAAAACATGGTGGTCCATGCCCCCCTTTTTTCCAGTTCATCCCCCAACCTTTAATTTATGGCCAGCAGTCCCTAGGATATCAACTATTCACATTTTTTAGTTAAAGGTACTGTAAATAAAACTAATAAACACCAAATCTTGAGGGTTGAACAAATTTATGCATATCATTATATTGTATTGTTCGACCATAACAATATTTTAATCTAAAAGGACACAAGGCAGTACAAATAACATGTATGCATAAATTTGTTCAAGTTTAGGGCTTTTAAGTGATTGACACACAAATGTTATTTTAGCATTTTTTACTAAAACTATCCTTTAGTAGAGTACTACTCAAAACATGGGCTGACAGAAAATTTGGTATCATTTGAGACCAAAATGGCTGAGATATAGGGCATTGAATGTAAATATATCCCTATTCAAAGTCTCGATCTTAATTTTGGCTGGATCTAGGGAAATTCTGAACTTCAAAAATTAATATCTCACTATCTAATACTTTTAGCTCAAGGAAATTTTGCTAGTACCCTTAAGCTAATAGAAGTACTAGACAGTGTTTTTTTATCTAAAGTTTTTTTTTTCACACTTAACAGCCCTTTGGACAAATGTGCAAATGTTGACAAGTTACGCTTTTACCCTAATGACTGACAGCAATTACCAAACAGTACACAATAAAAACAAAATATTCATTTGTCTTTTGAAAAAGAGGGGTGGAAATGACCATAAAACTTTTACTTTGATATCACTTTATTTCTTTGTATATAATATCCTAGTATATATATTTCCCTCTGCTTGCTCATCTGTAGAAATACTTTAAATTTACAAGATAGAACAGTAGATTTGTTTAGCAACCAAAACTAGTCAAGAATTTTGTCTTGCCAGACTCCCGAGAAAAACTTGATAAAAAGACTCATTAGAAACATTGTGTTGATTGATTTTAATTATTCTACATTATATTAACAGTACGATGTTCCTTCTCATGTTGGCGTGTTGGGAGGAGAAGAAATAAAGGATGAACAGATGGAAACTGACCAACATACAGAAGGTATGTGACTTGTGTTTGAACATGTGAAATGATACAGTTATATCTCAATACTTAAAAAATAGATCAGGTTTAGCTAAGTTTGTTATGATCTCTGAAAAAACATGACTGGAGCTGTAGGACATAAAGAAATTAATTATTTTATAGAAATCATGATCCACAGGCGAGTGATTTCTCTAGCTTTTTGAGTGTTCTACAGCTTCAGGAGTTAGAAATAAATTGTTTGGTCAGTTGGGTAGGTCTGTGGGAGCTAGCTTGCTTATTAATTTTACATTATTTAACATCTCTTTTTTTGGAAAAAAATTTGCACTATCCCGCCACAATTTCCTACATAACCGACGTTTTATCCTGCACAATTTTACCTCAAAACTTAACCCAGCACAATTAAAAAATTTTCCCCGCATAATGTATTTCCAGAAGGTCTGCTTATTTCTCAAGGGATACATATTAAAGTCATCTAACTTATAGCCCTCTATTAGCATGCTAGAAGGCAATTTCTTAGCATTCAGTCCCTAAGCCATTAAGAGTGTAGCAGATAAGCAAATATGAATTTGTGATAAGGCCATCTGAGGTCAGTTTTACTGGTTCTTGTCCAGCACTACCATTGTTGCCAGAATCATTTTTGTGATTTTTAGATTATAACTTTAAATTACAAGGGAGGAAATGTCCCTAAGCCATTAAGAGCCTAGCAGCACTATAGGCAAATATTTTTTGTGAATTTCAGATCAAGACAGTCTGAGGTCAGTTTTACTGGCTCTTGTTTGGCACTAGGTTATGTTGCCAGAATCACTTTTTAAGTTCCCTTGATTAATATGTTCATGCAATTTCTTCAAACTGAATATAACATTTTTCCTGAATTTAAGCTGTTCGTGTACATCTTTAGATGTACACCAGGATGAGGGAGTTCAAAATAAAGAAGTTTTTTAGCTTTAAAGAACCTGATTTCTGAGTTTTGCTTTTGGAGTACCTCCATATTAACAATGTATCATGTTGCTACAACATGTCCCAATATTTTAATTTTCAGAAAAGACACCAAAGAAACCAGATAACAGGAAGTTTTACATTGACACTAACTCCATATCAGTAGCAAAAGAAGGAATGGAAATAAGCACTCCCATTAAGGATGGAATGAGTAAGTTAACCTAATATTGCATTTCTAATATTAAAAATTATGAAGAAAGAATTAAAATTCTCAAATCTGATCAAACTAAAGTTTTTAGAATATATTGTGCACGCACTCTTTTCAATCTAAACATGCTTAAATACATTGTAACATAATTGTGGCAAACTGATTGACTGGGTGCACTCATTTCAAACTGAAGGTGCATAACTACATTGTAACATTATTTGTAGTGAACTGATCTGACTGTAGTCTCCCTCACAGCGGTTTTAGGCTCGTCACGCAACGTTCTCTTCCCCACAAACGGCTGCTCACATTCGAACAACAGTCCTTTCCCTTTGTATTTTTTTACCCAATTAGAAAACAAACATTGTTTCTGAATCAACTAATCAGCGCACAGGAAATCGTAAACATACTGTTTTCACACGATCTCAAATGTCAAAATTGGCGGCAATTCACTGTCATTGAAGGATTAAAAAAATAAAATAAGAAATAAACAAAAAAGAAATTAAAGCAACGTTTCGGTGTCGGCTTGGCACCATTATCAAGCAGTAGTTTTAAGTTCAATGGCAAAGGGTTATATATCACAAAATTTGCATAGTAGTTAAGGTTAAACAAAGAGTTTTGCCCTGAGGGAGTCAGATTGTATGTTCAGTTCGGGTCTCCTTTCTCTAATTAACAGCATTTCATATAGTAAGCAGTTGAATTTGCTTGTGCACTTCTTTAGGACAACAAAGTTGTTGTTGATGTCCCCTGGGAGGATGTCATGTGCTGCTCTGTAGTGTTTGCCGATGCTTGAAGACATTCTTTTGTGTTTTTCGATACGCTCGTGCAGATGTCTATAGGTGAAACCAATATAACTCTTATCACAAGAGTCACATTTAAAATTGTATACTACTTGTTGTTTGTTTACGATTGGGGGTTTCCTTTCCTGCACTTTTAGCGACTTGTTGAGTTTGCGGCTTGAGAAGGCGGGTTGGACATTGATGTTTATCTTATGGCTCAAGTCTTGTAGTTTTTTCCTAACAGCGTTGGCTGATCGTTGATCTTTAAAAGGTATAATGTATAAAGGTATAAATAACAGCGGAAGAAAAACAAGTACAATGCTGGGCAGAACATTTCCAAGAAGTTCTGAACAGGTTAGAGCCGAACAAACAAGTGGATATAAATGAGTCTATTGCAGAGGAACTTAACATCAATTGTTCCCCTCCAAAGAGAGAAGAAATTATAAAAGCAATTAAATCCTTGAAGAATAACAAAGCACCTGAATTAGATAATATCACAAGTGAGATCTTAAAAGCAGATTATCAATTTTCAGTAGATTGGCTATATCAACTCTTTCACAAGATCTGGAGTGCTGAGGAGATACCTGATGATTGGAGTAGAGGTCTAATTGTTAAACTACCGAAGAAAGGAGACAAGACTGTGTGTTCTAACTGGAGGGGGATTACTTTGATCTCAGTGCCAAGTAAAGTGTTTTGTAAAATTCTACAGATGCG
>JANTNT010030227.1:0-12861 GCA_024752375.1 Entacmaea quadricolor | reverse complement strand
AACGCGCTATTTTTATCTCGCAACAAAATTGCGAGACAAGTTGCAAGGAAAATTGCCTAGTGTAACAGCGCCTTAAAGAATATTGTTTTGGATGATGACCGATTTGTGCAGTTTAAATTTGGACTGACATTGCCATGGTGGAGGGAGGAAGAAATAGTTTCAGCCTTTTTATGTCAAAAAGACACATGTATGGAAAACATATGGAAAATCTCAATTTATGTCCAAAATTGTAATCCTTAATCAGTCTATAATCTATAAACCATTACCACAACAACTGGAACCCAAAACTAATAGATAAATTCAATCCTTCACGGTGCTTTTGTTGCCAGGTTGTCGACGTTTTTCTTCTCACAGTGTCAAAAAACGAGGTCCTTGTCTCATGGAAGCACCCAGGAGCCAGGTAGTCATGACATATCGGAGATTTTGATATTATCTTAATAGCATCAATAACTTTCAAATGCATTACACAGGTGTATCAAGACTTACCAAGTTCTATACTCGAAGGAATCTGAAGCAGGTCCTTATGAAGTGGTCAACCACGTGGATCTCATTTTCTGTGCATATCACGTGGTCATTCCAGACGATAAAGGTTATTTTATTTTTGGAAACACTGATTTAGGATTTAAAAAGATTTACGGGTTGGAAATGGGATTTATATTGCGACCCGAAGAATTGTGGGCACAAAGAAATATTTAAGGAATGTACTTTGACCAATTAGAAATGGTTCCCTAACCACAGGGTTACCGTGACATTTCTGATTTGTCAAACGATAATATAAACATTCCTAAACTATTTCTTAGTGCCCACGACTCTTCTGGTCGCACTGTTAGACGGCTACAGCTTTAAAAGAACTTTAGATCTAGAATATTCTCAGATCTCTGAGTTGAACAGAAGTGTCAAGCGTCGTCAAGCGAGGCGGCAGAGACCCAAAATAAGCAGTAAAGTTCATTGAATAGGAGCAAATAGTAGCGTAGCGAGGGGGGGACATGCCCCCAAAAATTTTGGCAATTTTAAGAAATGTATAGGGAAAAAATTTTTTAATTAAGATTTTTCAAGCTTTTTACTATGTGTGCCCCCCAAATTTTTCTGAGTGCCCCCCTGATCCTGGGTTCTTTCTACGTCCCTGGGAGCAAGTAAGGCTTGGTTGGTTAGTACGCTGTCTGCTATGCAAGGGGTCCGAGTTTGATCCTCAGCGACCTCACCTGTTTCAACTTCTCTCTAATCCATGTAGCTTTAGTTTTGAATTCCCCTAAAACGGAGCCCTGTTGGAGAGGGGGGGATAAAGCGGTGCGAATCGTCGACTTCTTGGGATACAAGCGTCGCACCTCACTGAATGAACTACCGACGTTAAATAAGATGACTTTACCTTTAACCTTTAGGAAAAGAAGATATTGTTCGTAATTCTGATTTCAGTGGCAATGGAATGAATAAATGAATAAATGAAATCAACTGAATGAAATTAATTAATTAATTTAATTAACTTATTTTATTTAATTAATGGGAAAATGGATGAATGGAATGATTTAATAATAATAATAATGATAAAATAATATAAAAATAATTAAAATGAATTAAAATGAATATAGGAACTAATGTAGGAATAGATGGAATTAATTAATTAATTAATTAATAAACGAACGAATAAGTTAACGATTTGACTAATGACTAATTGAATAACTAAGCACTAAACTGTCGATCGATGGTCTCATTAATCATCTCATTTCTTTATTACTTAGATGCAAGCCTCTCTAGTAGCCCTAAAGGCTGGTACAAAGTGCGCGCTGTTGACTATTGGAATCGTATTGGCCGACAATCACAGCCAGTTGAGTGGAGTAGGCCTGGGGATGAGATAAGTGGTTCTTGAGCTGTTAAGCCACGTTACAAAATAACAAAACACACAAGATTTTTTCTTTTTTTTTTTTTTTTTCTTTTTTTTCCAAAAAGGAGAAAATCTGATAACCTCAGAATTAAGATTTAATTGAAAGATTAGAAATCAAGCGTCAAGCGGAATACAAAGATGGAATACTAATACCTCAAAGCTTTTCATTTTAAGAGTTTTTTACCAAAAAGTGGTTGTCGGCGTCGTTTGTTATCAGAAAAGGATTCAAATACCCACTGAGTACATTTGCAAGGTCAATACAAATAATTCCGAACTTTATTTTGTTATTTTAAACCAAAATTTGAAGAATTATTATCTGCGTTTACTTTTTATCGCGTTTCCAAAAATTCAAAACTTCTCGCCTTAGTCAATGTATACATAAAGCTATAGCTCATTATTTTATTACTGAAGACTTCATCTCCTTGGCTGTCTATCTATCGATAGCATCTTGCTTTAAATATAGGAAGCATTGATCTGATCATCCTTCGGTAGTTCCTGTTTTAGTCTTCTATAAAGTGCAGTAAAACTTCAAGTAAAAAGCCCTTCGAGGGTTTAGTTTAGCAGGAAAATGGAAATTGTCACGGAAATGTCGAAATAATATGTTCTAAACAATGAAAAAAAACCAATTTGAAAATTAAAACGGATTTCGAATTCGTAAAATTTTATTCTTGAAAATAAACTGACATTACATGTATATATTTGTCATTTTTAAAATTAAATTATAAAAATATGTCTTTTCTGATCTTGTATTAATGTATTTTATAACGAAATGTTTTGATAAAGAAATTGGTTTAATAAGAAGATAGAAATAGCAACACCCAACGGCACTTCGTAGCCATAGTTTAATATTTTACTATGATTTCGCCAAAAAGGGAGTTGATTTTGGAATATCGCAAGTAAATACCCAGAGTCGCATAGCTAATTAAACCTTGGCGTAAATTAAGGAGACTTAAAACGAAACAAAATTGATCCACTACTCGCTGAAACTGACTTTCGTAATTTCTATTTTTGAATTACGTCATCAGGTCAGTGAACCAAAAAGATGCATATTCCGGTAGTATTGGACCATGCCGCAGGGAACATACTGGTTTTGTTTTGTACAAATATATTTTTATATAAGGTTTTTTAAAACAATACAGTATATTGCCAATTGATATTAAATCATCGACAACACTCAATTTCTACATAATATGTTCTTTTTATTCTTTCAAAGCACAAAGGAAAAATTTACTTGTTCCCCAGCACGTGGCTCTGTAAAATGGGTTCCTTTTAGATGCTTTTTTGATAGTCTACTCGAAAGTGATTTTTAAAAAGTTTTCTTTAAGAACTCACGAACCTTCTGTAAAATACCAGTTGAAGTCTTATAAAAAAGATGTTTTTTTTCAATTTGAGACTGGAAACCACTCGATTGTTTGAAATATCAAGACTGTATTCGAGAACCTTGCTTTCCTAACAGACTCCAGTTTGTTTACATATTTTTATCTGAAACTAGACGAAGAAGAATCGAAGTGTAATATTATACTTCTTTGCTCTTGACCCTAGCTGTTGGATCGACTCAGGCCAACTAAATTTATTCGAATTCGGCGTTGAGAAACAAGAATAAATTAGCAAGCTAAATTGTCAATGCAAAGCGATCTCAACCGTTGACCGACCGCGAACAATAGGCTAAGAATTATTGATTTAGAGTTGTCCAATCACAAACCACTAATCCTAGAGAACATATTTGCATTTGGCTTTCTCAATCGCCATGGAAAGTAACGCTCGAGTATGACGGATGAAAAGGGAAAGTTGAAACCAAAATTGTCAAATTAATACTCCAGGTTGACGGTAGGATCCCTTACCATTACGGAAACAACGACCGCTTTGGAAGCCATTACTTGGCTGCGGTGAAAAACGACTTCCCAGAAACGGAGTTGAGGTGTTCTCGTCAAAGATACGATCCTTCAGAAAAGAAGAAAACCTATTACGCTCGCATCTCCTAGAGATTTGGGAATTTTTATTTATTATTTTTGGTGAAGTTTAAGATTTTCAATGCCGGAATGGGAAACGTTTTTGTCCTCTCGCTTCGTCGTTTTCGACCAATGTTAAAGTTGAAAAGACCTTTCCATGTCGTAATGCTCGGACTTGACAAAAGTGGAAAGACAACAATTCTATACCGTAGTAAGTTCCGCGAGTTTGTTAAAACGGTTTCAACTACGGCTTTCAATGTGGAAATGGTTAGGCCATTTAAAGGAGTAAGATTTAAGATTTGGGATATTGGCGGAAGAGAACAAAATCGACCTCTGTGGAAAGCGTACGTTCGACATACAGATGCAATCATCTTTGTTGTTGACAGCACGAACGAGGCTCGACTGGACGAAGCGAAGGAAGAGCTCTTCAATATTTTAAACTGTGCACAGCTCAATGGTGCTCCAGTGCTCGTTTACGCAAACAAACAAGACTTACCGAACGCTTTTTCGCCTAGAGAAATAGCTAATAGACTTTCTTTGCACGATTTAAACGCCCGACATCTGTGGTACGTCCAGCCGTCATCAGCTTTGCACGGAGAAGGACTACAAGATGGCCTTCGAGGACTATCAGAAATGATCGTCCAATGGAAATTAGACTTAAAAAGATCCAAAGCCAACAGAAAAAGAAAAAGCTTGGCTGCTTCGAGAACAAATTCGATCAATAATATTTTATGAAGATGCAATGAAGATAATAATTTATTCCTTTTATTATTTCATTATTTTGGTCAGACCACATATTTTCAGTTGTAGTTCTTATATTTTCAATTCTGGTTGAATAATTCGAAACGTTGTACAAATATGAATTTTATTTCGAATTTTTGCCTTATTTTCCCACACAAAAGTTTTAATGATTTGAAACATTTTATTTTCCGTTCAGAGAGAAAGAGAGAGAGGGAGAAATATATATATCTATCTACTTACAGTTTTTGTAAATACCAAAAGCCTACTCTAGTGAGTACGGATTTGAATTCTTTAATTTATTTCAGCGAGTTTTATGGACTCTCAACAATAATAATGTAAATTTTAGAGTCGTCTTTGGCGCTAGAGTTCTGTAGTTGACTCCAGCCATCAATTTAATCTTGTGTTATAATATGTACACCTGTTCATCAGTTCACATTTCCCGTTTATTAAAAGCTCACACGAATATAATACCAGATAGATCGATTGTGTGATTATTTCATGGTACAGTATGACAAATCTTGATGGATTTTAGGCTCTAGTATTGTTTTTACGACGATGCACTAAGCTGTTGTATTCACATTAACCATTTGTATGTATATAGTATCTTACGGTGATATCTTGAAATTCAAGTTGAATTGCTCATGCGAAAAGGGATTTAAATAAAATCTTTGGAGACGGAACCATTATCTAAAGTAAGGCGAAGGACTTCTTTTATGTCTGGACTGGTAGTAATAATATCCATGATAACCTGTCTCATGTTAGATTAGCATGAAAAAAATATTCAAAAACATTTCCAATAGGAAGATATTAAGACGTGAAAAAATTCAGTCGTACTGACCTTTAATATTTTTCTTGCTTGGCCTAAATAAAAAATTGGATATCTTTCAGTTCATAAAAAACAAACAAATTTAGAATTAACCCTTTTTGGTTCGAATTTGCAAATCTTTGTTTATTATTGTTTATTGAATCTTTGTTGTCTTTAAGTTTCGAACAACGTTTTCGAATGTCGATATACCTAAATATACACCTACTTTATACTTTACTGCATGCATTTCTTTTAAATTGAGTTCATACATGGCAATTCTTTATAAAAAGGTAAATTTTATTTCTTTTCTGTGGCGTTTTTCACTTCTCTATTTAACGTCGGATATCAGATTTTCAGATCGCCCACCGCAACATCAGAACCGGTTTGGACAAGTTTAA
This sequence comes from Entacmaea quadricolor, assembly GCA_024752375.1. Taxonomy (NCBI): domain Eukaryota; kingdom Metazoa; phylum Cnidaria; class Anthozoa; order Actiniaria; family Actiniidae; genus Entacmaea; species Entacmaea quadricolor. The sequence goes on along the minus strand of JANTNT010030227.1, from coordinate 7,089 downwards.
GTCGCAAGTACAATCACGAATTAGTCATATATTAGTACATAAAGTTTCTTTTTTATTATCATTTACTTTTGCAGTATTTATGTCGAATTTACAAAGCGCTGTTTGAGTGGCGAAAGTTTGCGTTTAAAGCGCAAATGAATCATTAAAATGATAGACCACAACATACTTTACCACTGAAAAACTCGACTGGTATGGAAAATAAACAGTAGCAGCGAGCAAAGGAGACAATCGAGCTAACGAGCAAAACAGTTTAATCAAAACGATTTCAACTTTGCAAACACTGTAACTTATTACGCACTTTTAAAGCCATTTTCAATGACACGCGCCCTCTTGCGATTTTTTCTGTCGCGACGAAGTTGGTTTTGGTGGACGTCAATCAAAGCGTTTCTATTGACGATTTCGTTTCATTTTGCCGCGCCTCGTGGGAAAGTGTGCTCGGAAGGAGTATAAGAAAGAGCTAGCTGTTGTTCGCTATCTGCCAATTAATATAAGCCCATCAATTCAAGTACTGAAAGCTCCGGCTATGGAAAAAAACGTGTTTACACTTATTTCAGGAAAAAGGCATTTTGGAATACTAAAAAATCAATCGAGTCTACGGCGGTGTGGAAATCAGACGCACACCCAAAGTAGATTCACATTGTTTCGAAATGTTTTCAAGTCCAACTCGTTGTAGCTTACAGCGTCTTTCATTATTGCGCGACTTCGTCAAATTTGGCGCCAGTCGAAAATATGCGTTTTGGCTTCCGTCAATCAAAGCTTACGATGGTAACTGAATGCGATCAGAGCGATCTGAATCAAATAAGAGCACTTGTGATCTTATTCCAAACAAATATAAAGGGAAATAAATATCTCGTCTCTCTCCTTGAAGAGTCGTTTATATTCAGAATAATTTTGATTGACGGAAGCCAAAACGCATGTTTTCGAAGGTTAGTATTGAAACCGTGCTAATGGAATGTACAATAGAATATTTCACCGGTAAGAAACGGTTGGAAAAAATCGATGACCTACTTGCGGAATTGATGGCAGACAGGGAACAACGGTTAGCTCTTTCCTGGTTCCTCCAGATCACATTTTCCCATGAGGCGCGACAAAATGAAACGAAATCGTCATAGAAGCGCTTTGATTGACGTCCACCGAAAGCAAGAGGACGCGTGTGATTGAAAATGGCTGTAAAACTGACTGCCAATGAGGCCTGTCAACAAACAATTGAACCATCAAAAAAGTCAATGTAGTTCGAATCTTTGTGCCACCAGGAGATCACAGCTCGAGAACTTAAGGAGGCTCGATGGAATAATCTCGGCGCGCGACCTTTCAACTTCGAAGCGCAATTACGCGGACGCAAAATATATTATTAGGGAAAAAACCTTCTCAGGTTGTAAGAGAAGGATAGAAATTTCGAATGATAAAGGTTTTGATGAAATCGCATTTAATTTACAGCCGCTATAAAGCGTTGTTGCTTTTGCTTTACTCCTAATTTTCTCCATTTTTTGACCTTTGAAACGCGCTCAATATAGTGGAGTAGCGGTAATTTGCTCAAGGTTCAGAAAATTTAAAGAAAGTCTGTGAGAGCGTTTTCGAGAAGTTTGACAAAGTTTTTAGACATAAAATTGTGCAAAAACAAAACATTTTGGTAACCTTGTCCAAAAAAATAATGTATTTGCTCATTTGGAGATCCTTTTTTATCTAGATCTGTTCCTAAATCCCTTTAGAGTAATGACTAAAAATTTGAAAGAAATCGAGGCATTTGATATTCCAAAAGATCAGGGACAGTTTAGGTCGGTATTAGCTGTATTTTGCAGCTATTTTGTTATGATAATTAGCATCCTCGTAGCTCTAAAACTGCCTAATACATTTTTAAAAGTTTTTTTGCAACATTGACCACAATATGTCAGCAAGATAATGCCAAAGTTTCATTTTTATTGAATCATTGTAACGCTTTAAAATTTTGACCTAAAGTGAGGATAGTTCGGGGTATTTGGCTTAGACTTTGTTCAGAGGACTGGACTTTGTTTACTTGATTATTCATTGTTTTGGCCACCTTTAGCTCATACGTGTGAATTCCAGTGTGATGCGTGAACCTGTCGATGCTTCATTGCTTTCCGAATTATTTTTCCGAGTGATGTAAATTAAGCAACATCAATCACGCGGTCACGCTATTGGCTGGACGCTTATTTTACATCGCTCGGAAAATAATTTGGAAAGCAATGAAGCATCGACAGGAAAATGGAAAATGTTTTGGTTTTGCACAATTTTATGTCTAAAAACTTTGTCAAATTTCTCGAAAACGCTCTCACAGATTTTCTTTAAATTTTCTGAACCTTGAGCAAATTACCTCTACTCCACTATATTGATATTTCGTTAACCATAAGCTTAAAGATTCTTTCGAATTATTTGGTTCAAATCAGTCGTAGTCTAGATATGTATACTCTTAGATTTGTGTGAGAAAATTTGGAAATGAGAAAAAAAGCAAAAGGTCCGTGTAACCAATAACGTGGTGCGTGATTTTGCGTGATTCGTTCGTGATATCCACGAAAAAAAAATATTCTTAATTTGGCATTTTTGGTGAAGATCCCAGTCTGCTTGTAGGTTTTGTTTGAGAACCAAAGACAGTAGATACAAAGAGCAAAAGGGTGCACGCATAAAACGTGAAACGTGATGCGTGATTTTGCGAGATTCGTTCGTTAAATTCTTAGAGAAAATAATAGTAAATGGTTCTCGGCTTTTTACCAGTTTTTTTTTCTTTTTTTTTTTAATTTTATTTTAGCAGGTTTCTTTATTAACTTCATAAACTGCTAACGTGAAGCGTGATTTTTCGTGATTCCGTATTCGTGAAATTCGCGAAACAATGTTTTTGACATTTCATATTGACGCGAGGTTCAATGAAAAAATCACATTGCAACGCCTCGAAAGCAACTCACGGTCGTTTTTAATTGATCTCTTTGTTCTAGTATTTTGGTTTACAAATCCTATGTCTGTGCATAAGGAATCTACTCTTGAATTATAAGAGTTTTTCTTCCTCATTTCTCTCTTGCTTTAGCTCATCGTTTCCTCTAATCGCGTTGGTCTTCAATATTGACGTGAAATTACACTTAACCTAATTGTATCAACAAATCAAAGCAAGATGCTTCTTTAACACGCCAATCTAGTAACCCCACAGATATATAATTGCTTTATAAATGCCTTGAGATACTGTTATCCCATTTGTAAAGTAATTTTTTGAAATCTGTAATTCAATAGATAATTTTCAGGAATTAAATTTTCTATCAGGTTTTAAATCTTTTAATATGAAATTTAAAACCACTCGCATATCTTCAATTGGCACCTTATACTACTACTCATTTGTAATGTAATAATCCGATGTGAAATAATAAAGACCATAAAAATATTTTTCTTAATGAATTTCATTTTACGATGCAAAATCTTAAAGAGAAATTTATTCGTAATTTAACTTTGATCTCTTCGTTTTATTAGCAACGCAAGAACAGACGCGTTGATGCGACACATACAGATTTTATTTATCCAAGAATGGATTTAGAAAAAGAGTTCCCGTGTTAGTGCACGTGATGGAAACCACATGTTTGCGTGGATAGCTAAACTCGATTGTCCAAATGCAGTACCACCCCCCCCTGGTTAGGGACTGCACAATAATAGGCAATAATAGACAATAATTATCGGGAGGGGAACAGAGCGTAAAGTTGTACACCAAAAAAGGGGGGAAGATGTCTAAAATATTTAATGGAAATAAGAGGGTTGATATTTAAGTTTTCTTTTGCAGCTCTAGTTTGTGCACATGTATGTACTTCCATACTAAAATTTCTCTATTGCCCTACCCCCACGGGTTCATTTTGCCACAAGCTGTACATAGGATTTGCTTTACCGATTTCCCCCCTTTTTTGATTTTACAATACACACCTGTACAGCGCGACAACTACAGACTCTAAAATCTTTCTCTTAAAGCTTTGGTACGGAATCGCACACCCTAAAATGATTAATTGATGAAATCTTCTATGCGCGCGCGTTGTTATGCACACATCAATTATAAACCTCGCCACGATGTTTTAATATTTAATAATCCACAAATAACCGACACTGAATTATATCCGCTTAAATGCTGAACAAAGGGATCAAATATACTCACATCTTTTCGCGGCACGCAACCAAAAAAACGGAAATTTTTACTTTTTTCGAATAAGGAGAAAATGATTTCATTCTTTGGAATTGATAACTCTATCAACTAGCTCGCAAAAACAAAATATTTTTCGCGGTTTGTTCTTTAAACCGGTGATTTGGAATTCGTTCAAGCGAGCAGCTGCTGGTTTTGTCCTATGAACTTAATTACATTGAATTGCCTAAGGCGTGTCCATAAAAAAATTCTGAAATTAGAATTGTATGGACCGAGGGGAATTTTTTAGAAAAAGAAAGAAAGAAAAATAAAATTTAAGGAAATTATAATCAAATTTTTAGGCAAAAAAAAAATTTTTTTTTAATATTTTGATGAGTTTCTTCGTTGATAACTTCTAGAGAAAGTGATTAAATTCAAAGCTAATTTTTAAAATATCAAGGCAAATATTTTTTGCTTTTGTCTTTTCTTAAAATAGAATAAGAGGGCGACAACAAATGCCGCCGCGGTGAAATACAGCACTTGTTTTTCATAACAATATTATATTTTTTATCATAAATAAAATGCCATTACAAATGGAAGTTTTTGTTTTGTTTTAGCCTTAATATGCTCTGGCGAAAAACCTTAAAACCAAAAACAATAATTTCGGCATTATTTTGCTTGTAATTTATATTAAAAAGAAACAAGTTAGACGAGAGTTTGGGCTATTTCTTTGTAAAACATTTCAGTAATGAAAGGAGAAAAATTAAGAAAAAAAAGGTTAAAGTATAGATAACAGAATCCTTTTTCAGTCAATGGCAATTAAAAACTCCAGACGCCTGGAGATCAAAGAGAACATGAGCATTTAATAAAATGCCTGGAAATATTTAGTCTAAGGAAACTACACCGCGCCTATTTTATTGAACATTAAGAATCCATTACAGGAAAACATACCCTCATTATCTAAAATGTACTTAGTCTTAGAAAATACCGATAACTAAGGATCTAGTGAGTATGATGAGGAATGTTTTGGTATTTAAACGGACTGTTGAGATTTAAAGTGGAAAAAATCTCCATTTTTAGACAAAAAAGGGAACTATTAATATTCAAATAAGAGCAGGGGATGATCACAAATACTTAAAAACTAGACTCGACTGGGTGTTTCTTTTGATTTCTTTGGGTTCAAAGCGAAAACTCTCAGAGCGCGTAGGAAAGCCACTGTGCTGTTAAGAATGTTATTTTAAAGTCTTTTGTTTTTTTCAATTTAAAATTCTCCAGACAAGATTAGAAAATAGGACTCAATATTTATATATTTTTTTTCAGTCACGGCCCCGAATTTAGATAGTACCACGTGCTGTGATTGGTTAGTCAAGAAACCATGAAACCATATCTGACTTCGCGAACCGCACCGCCCTCTAAACTCTAAAAAAAAATTTTTTCCCCTCTCTTTGGAAAAATAAATAAAAACGTTATTTGTCCGTTTTGGTTTATTAAAAATAATATTTTTGATGTTTAACAGATGATTTTTCCTTAAAAACATGATATTTTTACAATATTTGTACATCATTTTAAGTTACATATATTTTTACATCGTATTTCTATCATTTTAATAAAACAACAGGTGATGGGATACCTGTGGTATTAATACTAAAAAAGACTGGTAACGAAAAGTAAAAAATCCTATTTTTCACTCTCTCCTCCCTCCCTTTAAACTCAGTTTCACGAATTTTTCATCCCTAGTACCAAGGACATTGAGATAAATCAAAAAAATATTAATTTTCCTTTTTTTCCGAGCCCAACGTAAGTCAAAAAATATCATAAAAAGAACTTTTTTACAAAGAAAAAAAGATTGTTGAACTTCACACATTTGGGTTTCCTGTGTTGAGGAAAAGACGAGGAGAACTAGGGATACTCTATGGCCAAACGTGGCTGTGGTTGTCGCTGTGGTTAGTTGTTGTGAAAACAAGCGGTGGCTGGGTCTTCGTGCTGGCATAAAAACAGCACATCTCTGAACTTATCCAAGAGAGTCATGAGTTTGGATCGTCGAAGGTTCTCGTAGTACATGATCTCTTCTAAATGGTGTTTACCGCGAAAGTACGGAACGAGCCTGCAGGGATTTGAGGGTACAGGGAGTTAAGGAATGCCGATTGAAAAGGCTTAAAGGTTTACATTAGTCGGATAACAAAAGGCATTCAAAAGGTTTTGTCGAGGATGCTGTAAGGGAAATTCCGAATGTTTTTATGGAGGGAAGAAAAAAAACTGACAGACAGACAGCTTTTGTTCAAGGAGGGTAGTACGTTGTAGCCGATAGCTAACAAACCCGTGGGCCTCAATCCATAGTCGAATTGGAATCTTAAAATGGGACGTTTTGCGAAGGGAGGGCAACCGAGAGAAAAACCCTCGAAGCAAGGGAGAGAACCAACAAACGACTCTACTCACACATGACGCTGAGTCCTGAAATCGACCCGGGGTTACGCAGTGATGAGGTGTGAGCGCAAAAAGCACCCACCACTCATGCTTTCCAAAAAATGAGTTGGTAAACCATTAAAAATCGCTTAGGCAGAGGTGTACAAGTAAACCACGTGACCTGATAGGCTAACATGGGGTCGCTCACCACCGTCTGAACAAACACTGTGAATGGATAAAGAAACAAAAGAATAATAGAGCAAGACAAAACGAGCAATGCAAAACAAAGACATGAACAATGTCCTTGTTATATATACATGGCTGATTCTATTTTCTTGTACCATTATTCTATTGTTTCTTCATCCAATCACAATGTTTGTTCAGACGGTTGTGGGTTACCCCTAACATGTGATCTGAAGTGCAATGGCACAAGAGCACAAATCACCATGACAACAGAAAAGCCACAGCGTTGTCTTACAATACACCGATCCCCGGGTTCGCTTGAACGACCACCAAACAATGGGTTGTTTTCCCAATGGAATATAGGATGTCCGACCAACAAACTCAAATTCATAAGATTCTTT
>JANTNT010030005.1:0-12875 GCA_024752375.1 Entacmaea quadricolor | reverse complement strand
CTACAACTCACCCATCGTTTCTATGTATTATACACCGACGCAGCTCAAACTAGATTAATCACTAGTTTTCTTTTGTCCTTTTACTATGTTGGTTTACATCATGTAACATGCTAGCTATGATATTAAATGGAATGTACTCTTACCAATTTTACAGTCCTTACTCTCAGGTTCTCTGGTCCAACCAGGACAACACGTGTAAAAGGTTTTAGTTACAAGTTTGCTTATCTTGACTTTCCTAAATTTTGTGGTATAAGTTGTACTGTAAAAGATCAATAAGAATGTTAGAGAATAACTGCTAAAGGCAAGGGACAAACCGTACAACTTTTTCTGCAATGCGTGCATCCTAATTTTTGGGGGTTATACAGAGTGCGACTATTTTTCTGCAGCATTTGCTTAAGAACAGTTACCGAGGTCACAGCTCTAAACAAAATCGTAATGGCAACACTCGAACGAAACGTGGCAGCAGTTTTCATTTTAATGCTATTAGACGAAGAAAATAAAAAAGGGGTAAAGATTCCACTTTCTGCGACGTTGCGCTCGACGTTGCAGGAAAGATTGCAAAGGTGCAACTTGAGGTTACGTCAAACGTTTCGAGCAACATCGCAGAAAAGTTCCTCGTGTGTTCAGGCCTTAACTGTCACAGATTTCGTTTTGGATAGCCTGTTCTTAAATTTGGGCTTATTTTGTTATCATTTTATCCACCCGTGCGTTAATACTCATAATGTTGAAACTATGATTGGCCAGTATACAATACAACTCTATGGTTGTTTATCAGATTATCAGTGATCACAGTAAAGCCATCAGTGTAAACGAGAACACCAGTTAATGCAAGTTTGAACTTGCGTCTCAGTTTGAACTCGCACCAACTTGACATGACTTGTAGAAGCTGTCGCTGACTTATAACTTTGAACTCGCTCAAACTTCTTTACAGTTTGAGGCCACTTGCATCTCCTTTGAACAGGATACGAACGCAAGCTACCACAAATTACCATAAACTTACGTTAACTTGAATTCTACGATGAACGTTGGGTAATGCCCAGATGATGATAATAACGATGATGAGAAAAAAGAAGTTGAAGACGATGAATGAGGAACGTGGTGATGATGATGGTGATGATGATGATGATGACGATAAAAGGTGATGATGGTGATGATGATAGAGATGCGTAAATATGATTAATCAAACAGCACGTCAATTTAAGTGGCTTATAATCAACTAAATATTGCTTCTGGAAACATATTTATCACGTCTATCTCCGTGGGAAAAAAACCAATCGTAAGTGTAAATCAGAAAGATAGATTCCACAGGTCAAGGAGAATGTGGTTCATGCTGTTATCAAGTTTGTACGACATTGGACCCTTGATAATGGCTTACGGATTTGTTGTTGACACAACCAAGATGTAAATCTTTCAGCTCAACATACCATCAACAAAGAAAACCAACTTATACAGACTAAACAATCCAAAACCTCACAAGTGAATCTTCGCATTCATCAATCCATTTCAACATCTTATATCAGAGTTACTATGTCCTCTAAAACTAATTAATTCAACGGTAATTACTTTAATTGGAAGGCATATGGATAATATAAAATGATATTGGACCAGACAAAGCTCCGCATATAATTACTGTTTGATCAATGCCAATACAAACAAGTTAATCTTTGAATACCACGACTGTCGAAGAGGATTATCTAATAACCGCACACTACCCGGCCACAGAGGTATTCATGTCAACCTCAAGTATTCGATAAGGAATGACAATAAAGCTACGAGTACAAACAAACCATTCAAACAAACCTCTCTTAAGTACATCCACTCTCATAATTTCATACTTATGGCTTTTATTTCCAGACAATGTCAACCATATTATCAATCAGTGAGTGGCAAAACACTTTAAAGAATGTAAACCTGTATATGGATTCTCTTAACTTGTAGTTAACTCTTGTTGACAAGGAAATATAGTCTGTTACTATCAAAGAAAGAATTTATTCTACTTATTATATTAATTACTTCTGAAGCTAATCAAGGGTATAGCATCAACGTATAAGACCCGAGCACCCTTAAACTGACAATAGGTACACCCTACCAGGCTACTAATACTGTGTTCATACCTGTAGGACGAGCATAGACGATTGGACCATTTACTACATCGTTGTAAAATAGGTCTGTAGATGGGTTCAGAAAACAGTTTAGTCGTCAACATGTACCTTACTTCCGACCTTTTCCTGACACACACATTAACCCTGTAAATAATGCACGATTAGCAACGCATCCTTAAATAATGATAGTATATAAAATGCGTTCGGCGTTCGGCGTTCTGTGTGCGTGTGCGTGTGCGTGTGTGTGTGTGTGCGTGTGCGTGTGTGTGCGTGTGTGTGCGTGTGTGTGTAGAAAGAATAAAGAGAAAATAATTTTTAAGCCTATTATTTCTAATATATTCTAAGCGTACCCAAATTTACGGTGATTCAGCTTTCCCATAGAGAAAATAACGCCCTGGAATCCCTGCAGTTGCCACATCCACTACATTAACTGGCTGCGTTGTCGGCGTGGTTGGTCCTTGTGGTGTAATGATTAACAAATCGGGCTAGTAAACTTCGATTCCCGCCGAGGGCTTAAAAATTGTTTTCTCTTTATATTCTTTCTTAAAATAATGACACATTTTGTACAAACTCTTAACTCAAAATCTTTAAATTCAACCAATCAAAAGAATTAATATCCATTGATAAAAGACTTTAAAGTCTTTGTTGATTTTTTTTTTATTTTCTTCTTTAGAAGTAGTTCCAGGTGAAAGCAGTATGAACGTTCTGAATGAATAACTGTACAAGAAGTTAATCAAAATGGTATAGTGGTGCTATAAAGCTTACCCGGGACCAGAGAGCATTTCCTCTTGAATTGCAGACTCCACACAAAGAAAACAACAAGCCATGAAAACAGCAGCAGCTGCTGCAATCTTTAGTTTAACATCCATGTTTCCAACTCTTCAAGTCACAATACTCATTTATCTTTCCCAGTGACTGATTTAAGACGCCGATGAACTCAAGCGCGACATAAAAGATTATTTTAATATGATGCTCCAATAATTATACTCCCATCTTTTGACAGGTTAAAAAGCAGAAGCCGCGGGTTGTCCGGTCGAGGCCTTAAAAAACAGCAAGCCAAACTCTTAAGATTAACAAGGCGGATATTTATACCTGAAAAAATATCAACATGAAAAGTGACTGTGTATACAGTTGTCTTACGCTCAGTAACATGTAGCGTTGGCTAAAGAAGTGGGAGGGGGGTAAAATAACAAAGTAGACGGACATGAGGGCGCAGGAGTTCGGGTAATCCGCTTCGTGTCATTCACAGCATCATATTGGCAGTACGAAATGATTAGCGGTCCGGATAAAATACTATCGATTGTTCGCGATTTTCTTGAAGTATTTCGGCAGGAGAAAGAGTTATTTTGGGATCCTGCCATGAAACATTTCGATGAATGATTTACTGTTAAGACCATCCACTGACAATCAGTGGCTACCCACAACGATAATCCATTAATAGAAATAGAAAAGATATTTCTATTTTTATTTTGTCTTCAGGTGATTTCCACTACTGAACTAAAAGATTATAAAATAGATGTAAAGAATAAAGAAAAGCATGATATTGTCCATCATAGCCTAAAGGCCAAGTCACATGACCCCCGAAGTGGTTCTTCCGGTACATGTATCATGCTCTCGTCAAACAACCAAACCATCCAGAGATCCAAGTAAAAATATTGATTTTTTTTGATGATAAAAGAACGGGTCTGCACCATGTAACTAACATTTGACTTTTGGCTTAGTCTTTCATGTAAAATTCCAATAACAAGAAAATGGCGGTATTTTTTATCTACTTCATTCATGACGTCATTACCGTTATGTCGAATAGCTTTATCGTTCAACCAGAACGTTTGCACGTCCTCATTGAGAAAATAGACGTCGTCGTCGTCTACGTGTCAACATCGAGTAAGCTTAATTACGCATCAGACTAGACGGGAATCATGTATCTTGGCGAGACATATTGTAGCCTTCGCGAGGCAAGTTCGAGATATTTTGATGTTTGCTCTTAGTGAAAATTTAATTAACGACGAAGAGCTGCTTCTCCTATATGACTTGCACACTTGCAATACTTCGTCGACGACGGTATTCCAGATATGACAGACTTTGACTTACGCATGTGCAACTAAATTATGTGACGTCGACGCCATGTAAATGCCGACGTCTTGGTCTCCCGTAGCCGATGTGTAAAGTGCACTTGAGTCGCGACAGGACACCTCTCCATGCCCCTAGGTCTTTTTTGTAAAGCTTTAACATATTAAACAGGCGTACGCCTTCAAATGTTAGACTTTCTCAAATTCCTCCGCCCCACGCTATTTGTTACAAAGGCGTCTACCAGAAGAAGCCCAGATTGATATTAAAATAAATAGGATTATTTTTTTATTTCTGTCATGAATTAAGAATATAAATTAGTGACCTTAATCCAATAAGTAAGTGATCATAAATTAATGTACACAAAAATTGAATAGAAGACTTGAAATAGTGCAGGGCTTGGTGTGTACCAGAAGGTGAAGGGTTTAACAGGTCAAGGGTTCAAGTCTAAGCTACATAAATACCCTTTATTTAAACTGAGCCTCTCTTAAGAACAGGAAAATACCAAGGTATATATCTCAGCTTAAAAGATTTGAAAATGGTTCATTACTAAAGCTGTGTGTTCTTTATCAGCCACATAAGGTGAACCTTACAGATAAAATGATGGATTAACAATTGTAGGGTATTTTAATATACATGATATGTAAAATGATAATGTCAAATGATAAAAACCATTCTAGAGACCTAGTCCCTGCTCCTAGCTGCTCAGGGTCTCTGAAGATGTGATTTAACTATTTTTAACTTTAAAATCTTGAAACTTTATAAGTGGCAGCAAAAAAATCAAATCATGTTACTTACAGTTCTCTGCTGATTTTCCTCCATTAGACTACCCAATGTAATTTAAACTCTATAAGATGGACCATTCAGTATAATGTGAGGTTAGATTCACATACTATTGTAAGATGGAGGATGATTTGCTACTACAAGCAGAGGAATTTAACCTGAAAGAAAACAGCATTTTGCTAAGAACTAATAATTCAGCTATTGTTATATTTATAAACCATTAGTCCTTCAAACAAAGGTAAGCTCAAAAAACATTCAGTCAGCTTTTTGAAAGACATTTGCAGTTAAAAATGTATTAAGTGAATATTCATGAGATGACCTAATAAGGGTGTGTTTCAGCATCTTGTTTGTGAAATCCATTGTAAATATTTTGTACCAAATTGTTAATAAACATGAAACTTGAAACAACCTTCCATACAGGTGTGGTGAACTCCAACCCCAGGTTATTTCACCAATATTAGTGGTATCAAATAGTTCCTTGGTAAACAGTAACATTTAGTTTGATACAGGTAAGGAATAATCCTCAAAAGTTTGCTAAAAGAGGTTGAGGAATTTTGAAGGTTTAAAAATCCTACATTCTAAACCCAGTAAACAAGGTTATGACAAAGGCAGATAGAGGATTTTTCAAAAGGGTAGTTACAACAGGGGAAGTAATTTTTGTCGTCATAAGGACAAGAAGGAATATGGGGGAAAACAAGCTGAAAAAGGTGGATTGCAACACCCCAACCCTCCTTCTGGATCTGCCCTTGCATGAAGACTAGCAAGGGGTGGGGACCAGAGGAACAGAGATGAGAGAGTAGGGAGAGTGTGTCCACCAACCTTGCTCCCCCTGTCCTTTTCTCATCCCTTTAGACCTGCAGTAATTGGCCTCTCCTGTTGCAGCCACTCAGTCACACTCTTTATTTATAGACTTAGACTTTTATTTTATTTTGCACTTATTTACATGTATTAAAATATAAATTATTGTTATTATATTGTTTATTATATAAATTATTGTTATTATTATATTTTTGCAAATCTAATTTATTTTCATTTTGTTCAATTTATGGCAAAGCTAACAAAATAAAATAAAATGGGCCCTTAACCTCCAGGGAATGGGAATTGTTTTGGATTACATTATTTGTTGTGCGCGCTCTTTCTTTACTAAGGAGCATTTCAAAAGGAAGAACTTCCCTTGTCCACTGGGATCAAGTGACCTATTTAAATATAAGTATACCTACCTCCAGTAAAGCTTCCTACCTTGAACTATAAAACAATTGAACATCTTTCCCAAATTCATGAGCACTATTTCAACACATCAAGATGTACCGTGGAAGATTGGTTTCAAATTAGACTATTTAATATATGGTACCTGCAATACGTAGTTTTGTCCTCAAGCAACGATATATTTTAACCTCAAGTTGAACGGCATAAACAACTTTGAGCCATTTCTACTCCGTAAATTCCAAAACCAAATATAAAAAACCAAAAAGACAGGGCCATTGTACTCGCTGTTGTTGTTTCTCGTTCGTATTTTGGGTTTTATATTCCCCGCCACTCTAACATCCGGGAGTTTTAGTATGACGTCACTGCATTACAAGAACTTCAGAATGCAGGTTAAAAATAATTGTTTTAAAATTTTTTACTTCAGAAAACAAAAATAAAAGTAATAAAAATTAACTTAAGATAAAACTTGTATAAAATAATTCTAACAGTATTTTAGAATATTTAAAACATGTTTTACATACGTCATATTATCCGGGGTTTTTAGTAGAGCATCCGGGATATGTCGTAGTTTTTTGTTCGAGGGTGGTCGTTGATATTGAATGTTCGCCATTCGAAGTGGGCATTTGGAAGAAGAAACCAACGAACCCCCCTCTAAAAAACATAGAAAAACATAACTACTTCCGTTAGAAATACTGACTTCCTGTTAGATAATCTTTTTGACGATTATTGAATGAAAAAGGCATGGATTTAGGAGTAGCGAGTGATTTGAGAGATCAAGATTTAGAGAATGGCGTTTCATGCAGTACGTCTTCAGATCTAGCACATGTGCTTGACTCGAATGTCAGTGTGTCGTCTGCAGTGAAAGATTCTTCTTGCTATACCAGTGGTTTAGCTGTTCTAACACCGACTTTAGATGGACACGGAACAGTTACTTCTCTCTCGGGTTTTACCTTGAATAGCTTTGATCATGTGAGCGTTAATATGGTTAAGAATGAGCCTCAGGATCTTGCTGTTGCCACTGTTGGAGTAGATGGCAGGTACGTGTGCTAGCTAGCAGGAAGTCACTTTAATCACAACTCAATGCTTTTTCGATTTATTTTTTCGTGAAATTCTTTGTTCCTCTAACCAATCTCATAAATATGTGTTTATTGGGCCTAATATCATTATTTTTGACTATGGTGTTTTGTAAACATTCTTTAGTAATGTAGGTCTTATAAAATAACTTCCAGAAATCCTGCGTTCTGATTGGCTGAAGAGCGTGTTTTTAAGAGAGTTTAAAACATAGAAAATTTTGTGTTATTTTATAAAAGCATTAAAATTAACTTGCCATGTTTTAAACTCACCCAAAAGCTCGTGATTTTCAAACCTTTCTCATGTTCTCCCAACATCCCACGTAAAACATGGAAAATGGATCTTATTGCTTAATTAAATTTGTGTCAATAATTTAGTGCACTATTATTATTATTATTATTATTATTATTATTATTATTATTATTATTATTATTATTATTATTATTATTATTATTATTATTGATACATTTAAGGGAGCATTCATTTTCTAGAAGGGGAGGGTGGGCCAGAGGAATCTAGGGGACGGTCACCAAATATTTATTAGTAGCAAAGGGGGGGTCATCATTATTTTCCTTCTTGAAAAGAGGGCATCCCACAGGACTCCCAATAGGGACCCCCTTTTCAATCTCCAGGATCTGCCGTTGCTATAATAAAAAGCCATTGAAGTGCTTTAATGATTACATTTAAACAGGCTTCATTTTACTACAACCAGCCATGCTGCAGCAACAGAATTCCAGCATACTTCACAGGAACGACAGAGTCTTCCAACATCTGAGGCTGATTTTGTCTCTGACTTATCTCAAGGTAAATTTAAGAAAAATATCCTATTCAATTGTTCATATCTGCATGCTACCCAGATAGATCAGTTGGTAAAGCACTGGTCTATTGTGTTGGAGGCCATAGTTTGAGTGACTCCCAGCCAGACCAACACTTAGGGTCATAAAATAACTGAGGAGAAGGTGCTGCCTTTGTTATAATATCTGCAAATGGTTAGACTCTCAAGACTTCTCAGGTAAGGACTTTAAACCATAGGCCCTGTCTCCCATCCCTTCCTTAATCTGTATCATGGGAGACATTAAAGAACCTGTTGAATTGTTCGTAGAAGAGTAGGGGATTGTCTCCCAGTTCAATGGCCTATCCCACTTAGAGGCATAACTTACTAATCTACTAATTATCTCCTAATGATTTTAAGTTGCACAGCTGCCAATGATGCCTTACTCTGCAGTCCATGAAGTCCTCCAATGATGACTGAATTGTAAAGCTCATTGAAGCATGAGAAATGTGCTATACAAGCACCTACTATTTATTTATTTATTTAATATACTTTTGTTATCATCATAATTACTATTTTAAGGTGGATCTCTACAGTTTTTAAATAGCCATACCTGCCCTTTACAAATGTCATTTTAATGAACTTCCCAATGTTCGATTGAGTTGAAACTTTCACAGATTATTGGTCTTAGGCTGAGGTTTGAGAGATGCTAGTGGTTGACATCAAGTGAAAAGACCTTGCTGTTGCACTATTCTAAAAAATATCTCAGAAAAAAAATTCTCAACACTGAGAGTGTTTAATGATCTCAAACTTAGCAACAAAAAACATAAGGACAGGAAAGGTTTTGATGCTTTTTAAATGCTATTCATTAAATAGTTATTCTAAGCCATTTTGCCACACATTGAGTGATTTCTTTTAACACCCAAAATTAGAAATAAATGTTATTTCTGCATAATTTTTACTCAAAATCAAACATACAGATTTTTCTAATTCTTTCATATTGTGGGTGCTTAGTGTTGTAGATTACTGTTATGGTATTTGCTTTTCGGGATCTCACCTACAATTCAAGCAAAACTGATTTTTGTTTTTCCTACATATTGTTGCTATAAATTTTTTAAAAAAACAAAATTTACAAGGTTACAAACTTCAGATTAAGACCAATAATCTGTGAAAGTTTCAATGCAATCGAACATTGGGAAGTTTGTCAAAACAACTTTTGTAAAGGGCAGCCATGTATGGCTATTCAAAAACTGTAGTGATTCGCATTAAAATCAAAGGTGCATGATTGAAATAATGTTATTATATCATGGGTATGCAGTGATGATTAAAATTGATAAATTTACAGAATTCTGGTATGAGAACATAGATCATTTTTCATATGAGTACCATGACTCTTAAATGACTTACACTCTGAACCAATCAGAACTGAGAAAACAGACACCATCCAATAAAAATGCTTGAATATGGAAGCTATTTCATAGTCACAGTGTCATATTTTTCCCACTCACAAGAAATCTGCCATACTAATCATTTCTTAATGGTATTTGTGGGAGGGGTTAAGGGATTCTTAGGGGATGGGATTTGGTGTTGTGCCTAGTAGGAACCTAGTGTCCTACTGTACTTCACCTGTTCTTCAGGGCAAATTATTAAACTAAAAATAGCATAGAGTAAGTGGGACATACGACCTTAAATTTTACATGTTTATTTTAAAGTTGAGATTCTCAGTGGTGCAGACAGTGAAGATAGATATGTAGGAGAAACTGTTTGTCAAGAAGACAATCACCATCAAGTTGAACCCCTTCAGCCTGAGAAACATCTTGTCCTTGACAAAACACTGGTAATTGATTGAGTTATATATGATATAGTACATCATTGATAGCATGATGGTTCTACATATAGTTAATAATATTCAAACATCACAGTACCAAATGCTGGAAGCTGATTGGCTCATCAGCAAGCTATAACAGGCTTTATATGTTTTTTCATGCTGTAATAAGTTTTTCAATGCTGTGCACTCAGTTTGAATATTAATTAAGGGTTGGTACTTGGTAAGCATGCATCCATTGAGTTTTGGGTGCATGCGGGAGGCTGCTAAGCACAAAAGAAGCGTAAGAGTCACACAAGGAGTAGCTGAGTGTGACTCTAGCTTCTTTAATGCTTAAGCAACCTCCCAAGTGCACCCAAAACTTGATGGATGCACTCTAAACCAAGTACCAATGCTTTTATAATATAGCTTGATGAAAACGTGTAAAAGAAAGGCAGCTTCGCGGCGATGGAATTGTGTGACATGTGACATTTTGACATCAGCGTGCACCCATTGGGAATAGGTACACATTCTTTGACCAATCAGAGAACACACTGTATCTTGGCTATGTTATAAAAGGGGTTAGAGACTTCTTGTTCATGCTTTATCAATCAATTGCTGGCTGCAGAATGAAACTCAAAATTCTTTTTACAGCACTTGGCTGTCACCTTTTGCTGCATTTGATTTCTCCTTCATTCTACAGCCAGCACATGCATGTATTGGCCAGTAAAGCGCTCATATCAGTCTCTAACCCATAAATAACAAGCACAAACCTCTCTCATTTTCTATAAAACATGGGCATGGGTAGCACAGCAGAGAGAACACTTGCCTCACCAATGTGACCCAGGTTCAAGTCTGCTCGGCCATCATGAGTAGAGTTTGTTTGTTGGTTCTCTCCTTTGCTTCAAGGGGTTCTCTATAGTCATATGTGAGTAGAGTTGTTTGTTGGTTCTCTCCTTTGCTTCAAGGGGCTCTCTATAGTCACATGTGAGTAGAGTTGTTTGTTGGTTCTATCCCTTGCTTTAAGGGGTTCTCTATAGTCATGTGAGTAGAGTTGTTTGTTGGTTCTCTCTCTTGCTTCAAGGTTATTGGCATCAACAATCTTCTTTATTATTGATGGGTTTGTTTACTTGTTTATAACAGAAAAAGAAGGGTGGATGGCCAAAAGGTAAGAAAAGAAGAAAGACTCTAAGAGATGTGAATGCTCCCAGGGCTCCATTAACAGCATACGTACAGTTCCTAAATGAAAACAGAGAAAAAGTCAGGGCAGACCATCCTGACTTACCATTCCCTGAGGTCACTAAAATACTTGGAGCACAATGGAGCAAAATGTCCCAAGAAGACAAACAGGTAACAAAATATATGAATTAGGACCATTATTTTGGATAAATTAATAACTTGTTACTTTATTTTTATTTTTTTGGGTACTTCTAAGCATCAGCTTAGAATATATCTTTTCTGGATTTATGGATGCTTGTAAAAGGAAGATTTTGGAAAAAAGTAAATGCATATTATTTGAAAACCAACTGTTTGAATGCATATTTATAACCTACAAAAATCAGCATTGTATAAATTCCAACTTTTAAGTTTAGTTGATGTTGTGAGCTACTGTAGGTCCTATGAAAACCAACCCATGGTGGAATTGATTACCTCCAAATTAAAGCCATTTGTAATATAGATAAAATAAATCAATATAATTTCCACCCTTAATATTTAATATTTATTAGAAATATCTGGATGAAGCAGAAAGGGAAAAGGAAAGATATGTAGCAGAACTGGAAAGCTATCAGCAGACAGATGTTTATAAAGCCTTCCTGAAGAAACAGGAAGAAAGAAAAAGAAAATGTAAGCATAATTTGTTCACATGAAATACTCAAGAATAACTTTTTCTTGTAGCCTCACTTCCAGCATGGCTAAGCAGAACTTCATCAGATTTTGGCTGACATATGGCAAATTATGCCAACCCACTGACCCATTTTTACCCTTTTTACCTCCTCCAAGGTGGATTTAGGGGTATGGCCAATGGAGCAATGGCTCCCTTTTATTTGGTCATAAAGGCCCTTCTCTTTCTCCAATTCCTGGATCAACCTTTGTTATAGTAATCAGTTTAGCCTGGTTTGCAACTACTTTCTCAAGTAAGGGCAGCGTTTTGTCATGTAAATTAAAAAGGCTGAACATTTTCTTGGAAAGTCATGTATTTCTTCAGATTCAAGGAAAACTTGTCTGATTTTTTAAAACTGAATTGTAGACTTTCTATCACAGGAAAACATTTAATTTTTGAAGCTGCACTAATTTCTCCCCACAGAAGGTCACACTTAAAATCGCCAACTAGAGATTGATTGACTCATTAGACAAAGCAAGGTGCAATATCTTTACAGTGAGGAGAATGCAGCAGCATCTGGGACCACTTACAAAGTTAACCAATCAAGATGTAGAATGAAAACTTGAGCCAAATATGGGCAATAACAAATAAATAGGATCTTGATCTTAGCCAATCACAATGTTTCACTCTGATAGTCTCTTGATAACATCAAAGTTGTTTGTCAGACTGTGGTCAGACATTCAGATCCTAGCTTTTTTACTTGCTTCTGATTGACTAGGGTTAGGTTGGATTGCATTGTTTTCATTTTACATTATGGTTTTGTTAACTTTATCTAATTGTCCTGCTGTGTGTCTGCACTGTGACAGTTTTAATTACCATAAGAGCATTGTATACAAACAGTGAAACATTCTTTAGTAGACGTTGATTGTATTTTGTACATAATACTTTTCTTAATTATACCCTTACAGGTTCTGAAATATCTGATGGGAGTTGTTCAAATGGAATTGAGGTATCCATACATTTTGTAATAGGATTTAGCAAAGTATTTGATTAAAATATCTAATTTACTTACTGGTATATGAAGCAGACTTTTTGAAACAGAGAATCCATTCAGGTTGTTGTTTGTTGTTTGTTGTTGTTGTTGTTATTTGTTGTTGCTGTTTGCTATTCTAGAGACTTGCTTACCAAATTTTATTTGGATGTATCATAGTTATATTTTAAAGTTATTATCATTCTGATGTATCATAG
>JANTNT010030004.1:0-23832 GCA_024752375.1 Entacmaea quadricolor | reverse complement strand
TGTATTATCTGCAGAAAAACCTACAGATAATACATTTATCATGTCAAGTTCACACGACATCAAGAATTGGCTGAGGGGTCTCGGCCAATCAGAATCGAGATAGTGAGTAAAATGTATAATAATAGCACGTTTTGTACCTGATATTTGGCATTACAACTTATGATATTTCAAAATTGTCCACAAATTTTACTCGCCTACAGCTCGTGAAATTAAGTTTAAAAATTTTGAAAAACCACATGTATTTATGCCAGATATCACTACAAACCGACACAAATTATCAACTGCTGATAACTCTGATAATTAATTGTGATAATTATAATTCTAATCCATCATGAACTATAATTATCAAGAGTAAAACTATTGTTATGTTCCATAGTCAGAAACCAATCAACCAAGAAGTAAGAATTTACAAGTTGTGTATATAAAGAAAAGGAATAAGTCGTTCCATTACTTTCAGTATATTTTTGAAATATCCTGATTAATTTTTTGCTCAACCAGTTCAAGCTTCTACACTCTGATACCTCTGTCTACTTTTAGCAACGGTAATAGAACTTTGTGTCGTGTAATTTGGTCTGAAATTATACGAGCGATGACAAAAGTGCACGACCGTGTAGCGGGAGTGCTACTGGGTCTTTGCATTTAATTTTTGAACCCCAGCGGTTGAGGATGCCGATTTTTGTCTTTTGACCCCCCCGCCCGAGATTTACCCCAGGACAATGGTCAAGTTTGGGAAGACCCCCAGGATTTCCACGTTTCTATTGTTTATATTTCACTCTTACCCCCAAGAATTTCCATTTTCTTCTCCCTGACCCCCAGGATTTCCAGTAACTTTTTACCTTATACCCCCAGGATTTCCATTTAATTTCAATCCTTACCCCCCCAGGATTTCCTGAGGTCCTCAACCCAGGGGGGTGCAAAAATAAAATGCAATCGTCCATTTTTAATCACAAATATGATTTCAGACCAAAATTGCACGACACGAAGTTCTATTACCAATCAATTGCATTTATTTTTTGATAGAAAAAGAAAAAATTCGGGTTTTAAGTTTAAAAAGACCTAGAGAACTAGTTTGATTTGCTACCTTGAAATCGCGCGCTGACAGCCAAAATCGTCAAATTACAAACCCAAGCGAAACCTGTAGCAGTTACTAGCTTGTTGTTGCTGTTGTTTTGTTTTCTTAAATTTATACTGACACAGTCATTATCAAAAAGGTTTTCCATGTCACAAAAGATAAAGACCATAAACCAGTCTAATCAAGCTTTATATCTAAAAATAAACTTGATTTTTGAAAAAGCAATTAATCCATGAAACATTCATTATAGTCAAAACCAAATCAGTGTGGGAAAAATAAAACACTTTGTTAATCCTACCGAATTTTTAAATATTGTCGTTCCTTTAGTCTTAATGTGTCCGTACATGGACAACGTTTTTGATAGTGAAGGATATAATATTTCAAGTATTTTAATGTTGTATATGTAGGTATACTACTAGTTATATATAGAACGTATAGGAACCAATATTGTTGGGCGTGAAGTGACACGCCCACTGGTACAATCCCGCGCTACCTCACGCTCAAAAGCGTTATGGACCACTTCTGACGCCTCAGTCAAATCCTTACTACTTCAACGTGACCAAAAATAGATAAACTTCATTATTTTAAATATTCAAGGCATTTGACTTTTAAAGATCTCTGTTCTGATAACCCTAACGCTTCCGTCCTCGATGTATTTTGGTACAGTGGCGATCTTTTTGAGCCAAAAAACACTTGTCATTTGTTTTGCTAATCCTTCGCATCTTTTTATGAAGATCGATGCCTTTTAAAACCACACTTACCAAGATTAAATATGACAATTTTTTAGTCGATAATACAAACAAAGAGGAAAAAAAGTTTAATAGTAAATCCGGTCAAGTCGACTTGGCAGACAACTGTTAAATTACACTAATTGATAGATTGTAAATCAGACACGGTCTACTTGTCTCCTTAAATAGCCCTATAATTTGTGAGTCAAAGTCCCTCGGATTACGTTATTTATGGTAGGGCAATCAATCATTTTTCATGCTCATTTCACGGTCTGGTGTTACCCTTATGTCACACGCATGGCGCCCAACGCTATTCAGAGTAAGCAACCATGGACGAACTAACTATTCATATACTTATGGTTAATAGAGCACATGATTTAAGTCTTTCACGACAGAGACACCACATATATAAATACATAAAGCAAAATTCTTTTTACATCCATGCTGCGCAACTTCAATTTCCGATCGTCTAGTTTACTTTCCGAATTCAAACACCACGTTTACTTCTACCCAAAACATTTTTCCAAACAAACAAAACAATGTGAAAGTAAATTTTAAGAATCTCATCCACAACTTGTGTTATGACTTGAATAACTCGTGTATTAGTCAGCCTGGCTAGACTAATATATATTGCTGACTAGTAAAGCTATCGATGCATTACTGAAGCCATTTTTGTGTTTGATTTAAGATACAGTAATTGTGATAAAAGTCACAGACACAGCCATGAACAAAAAAAAATTAAATACTTCCAATCAATGGAAATCCAAAACTCGATTAAATTTCAGAAAAATTGTCGTTCTGAGTTTTTTGGGATATAATAAGAGAACTATATTTCGGATATATTAAGAACTATACGACATTATATTAAACTGGGGTTGATATTACAGCAATCACATAGTTTAAAATCAGTACTATGTCTTTACTTTTTTGTTTCTCATTGTATCAAATTTATATTATGACTGCCGACATTTCGACAATGATGTCCGCTGCCTTCTTTTGCCTAGCTTAAATAATTTCGTGTAAATATTCTCGAAGATGTATTCTACTTGGAAGCTATAAGGACGAATAAAATATGTTCTACAGCTTTGTTTAGGAAAGAATGGCGTCGTACTTACGTTATTTTTCCAAAAGGTTGTAAGACTTGAATGAGGTCTGTTTCTTTGCATCCGTCAGCTACAGCTCGGCAATGAATGACTCGCGATGGAGGCGTATTGTGATGGGCTATGTTGTTGTTTGTCGAAAGAGGAAAATGACTGGACGAAGACAAGGGCGATGTGACTGACGATGATAAAGTTGAAAAAACTGCGACAAAAGAAAAACAAATACAAATGGTAAAAATTGAATCAAAGAATAATAATTAGCTAATTATGGAGTGTAACAGAAGGAAGAGTCTGTCAACGTTTTTTTTTCTTCTACATTTCTCGTAAAACATTCCGTTTTCAAGTCAAAAATTCCCTGAAAAATAAACTGATCGACGGGAATTTTAATTACAAATAAATGTTTTAGTTAAAAAATGATTTGGTTCACTGGCGTAACTTGGTAAATTAGAGCCAAATGTTATTTCATTATTGAACCTATTCCAGTCTCGTTTCGATTTCGCACCATTCAAAAACTCGCAATTTTTACCTCTAGAAGAAAAAAACAAACAAAAACAAAAACAAAAGTAAAAAGTACAGAAATTTTAAAAGCAAAATAAGCTAACCCTGCAGCTATCATATGAACTAGACATGAAGCTGGGATCTTACCGAAATCTTACGGAGAATACGGACCAAAGATTTCATCTGCTGAAGTGAACGATATAAATGAACAATCGACGAAGTTCTCGTTCAGTGATGTAGAAAGTGCCTATACTTGTTTTGAGTGGACGAATTTTAAACCAAGTACATGATGCATGAACGAGATCGACTTGTTCGGCTACAATCGACTAAACTCTGACTAGAATCTGCTGGTAACTGAGATAAGGAGGATGGCGAACGTGGATGCAAATTAGCTTGTAGTTTCCTAAACACTTCACAGGGTACTTGATCTGTACAAATGTCCAGACCGCCATTTACAGTCACATCATCTTTAGATGATTCCAATCTGATAACTTATAAATAACTTCCAATTTCTATGAACAAAATAAGGCCAATGTACCAAACAGAGCACGATCACGATTGACGTACTGGCGAAGAGTTCGATAAACACCACAAGTGGGACTGAGAAGCTAAAAAAATCTTAACAGCAAGGTCGTTTACTGTGGCACTCTAAGAGGGCTTATAACACTTGTCTATTGAACTGACAAATACTTCAGTTTAATCAGATTCTAAAAATAATACCATTTTGAAGTTTTTAAGGATCTTGGTTATTTAGTTAATTCTCAGGCCAAGAAAAGAAAATGCATGAAAGAAAAAGACAAAAACCTGATAATATCTCCTGACCTTGTTTGACGTTTGCCGAGAGCGATTACCTTTGTCAAATTAAAGTCAATATTTGGCAATATTATTTCTACGACACTTGAGTCAAAGCCAATATTTGACATAAGAATATTACGGTCTCACGTGATAGATGAAAAATAATGGCGTTGCCATGGTTACGCTTGGCATGCAAATGGTATCCCAAAGATATGAAAACAGAAATCGATTCTCTAAAACTCAGGTAACCTAATGAAAAAACCTCAGGATGAATTAGATGCCAATTACATCAATGGTTATTACTATATTTGATTATTTAGATACGGTTAAAAGATCCGCCAGTTCAAGCCGACCTTCGAGGCTCATTCCAACATGGCTAATCTTTACCACATAATTCAAGTGTCCTCCTTACAAATCAAGCCATATTGCGATTAGCATTTGGCTGCAGTCGACTATGTTCTATCGACGACATGACCTATGATTCCTGGACTGTTGCCATAGTGACAGCTTCAGTCATTAATACATTCCTGAAGGCGTATGTATTGGCTTACAGTCGTTAAAATAATCCAAACAATTCCGGTTTTCTCTTTATAGCAACATTTGCGGGGGATCGGTTAGGACGAGCCAAGTTCACCAAATTGTTTTCGGAAATTTAATTTGAGACTTCACTTTAAGTTTTCTATTCTTGTGGTTTTAATTTTTGTCATTTTTTCCTTTGCTATTTTGAGAAGAATTGTGGTAAAGATATCAACAATGGCGAATAAACCTTTAGGAAACTATAATAAAAGCATGGATTTAAAAAATCAAATACTGCTATTCATTTAGTGCTATTTACGTTATACTCAGTGGAGTGGGGTGGAGGAGCACTTTGTTCATCGAAGAATCTCTTTATTAGGTCGCACTACTTTTTCCTAATAAGGAAGTATGGGAGGTTTGGAATTACAGACACCAAGAAAACACACGCAATTAATTATGTATTGTTGCTCATGCCAGGAAAAGAAGACTGAGGTATATTTGAGATTTGTTTTATTAGAAAACAAGAGAATGATCGCGAAAATCCATTACTGATTTAAGCTCGCGAAATCTTTTTATTTTCAAGTTGCTATCATCAAGCCCAATTCTTGTGTGTCGGCTTGGTGCCACAACACGGTTATCTGAATTTAAAATTGAATGTCTTATTAAACGGCACGCTAAAGCACACGGGACACAAGCTCTGACGACATATCTTATTCTCATACTACCATCATGACTTGATTGTCACTGTTCATGCCACAGTTAATCCAAGATAAAATAAGTGAGCTTAGCTCAATATTGCACCCTTAAGAAAACCAGACACAAGCTCACGACTTACCTTATTTTTATGCTATTATTTCATTATTTTATCATTTCAGGGTGGGACACTGTATTTAGGCCGATTTACAAGGTACAACTTTTCCCAAAAATTCGGTCGCGTGCAATTTGCTGAAGTCGTGACTTACGATTGTCGTAATGTTTTAAAACGTTTTAAAATGCAATAACCTATTTACTTGTCGTAACAACAGTCGTAAGAAGTTTATATTATTATTACAAACCACCTATAGTGATCATCCAACATGGTCACCACTTTTATTCCCTTAGGAATGATTACAAACCACCTATAGTGAACATCATCCAACATGACCACCACTTTTATTCGCTTAGGAATGATTGTAAACCACCTATAGTGAACATCATCCAACATGGTCACCATTAGGAATGATTACAAACCAGCTATAGTGAACATCATCCAACATGACCACCACTATTTTGCCTTTACAGATGATTTCACGAAACTTTGGCCGCGTCGATTTTAAGATTGATTGGGAAATTGGGAACTAAACTCATGACTTCTAAATAAACAAACTTGCAAATAAACTTCGGAGTTCGTTCCAAAGTTCAAATCTAATTTATTAAGTTTATTCATAAGTTCGCAATTTGGTTGGCTCGTCAATAAAATTGACAATCTCTTTTTGTAGTTTCCAGTTTCCCAATCAATCTCAGAATCGACGCGGTCAAAGTCTCGTGAAATCCTCTGTAAGAACGATTACAAGTTACCTTTTCTGCGTGTAAGAGTAAATGGCTTGAACCCAGGAGTAGTAGATTGTGAGTTAGTGTAGTCTTGAGAAAGACTGTTGTTGGTGGAGACTGACGTTTCGACAACTTGAGCGAAAGTCCTCTTTCAGAGTACAGTGTACAGTACACTGTACTCTGAAGATGACTTTCTCTCAGGTTGTCGAAACGTCAGTCTCCACCAACAACAGTCTTTCTCAAGACTACGCTCACCCGGACGATCACAGCAACTCGCAATTTTCTGCGGGTGATTGGATGACATAGATTTACTCGCTCTTTGAATGGTTTAGGGCGGAAGCCATGTGACTGTCACCGATTACCGTAAATTTCCAATTCATACAAAATAAACACCAACAATAACTATAAGCATCTTTGAACAGGGTTTCTTAGTAACAATGTATTTTTCAGTATGTGTGTTGTTGTTGTTGTTGTTGTTATTGTTATAAGGTTTTTATTCAATTTTGCAAAGTCAATATATATATAACTTGACCTGGTTTATAACCCATAAACCTAAGGTATTTAAAATAATAATAATAATAATAATAATAATAATAATAATAATAATAATATAATAATGATAATAATGATAATAATATAATAATAATAATAATAATATTATTATTATTATTATTATTATTATTATTATTATTATTATACTTGGTCTCTAAGCTCCTGGCTGGAGTCGAGGCTAAGTTTAATTTTCACACTGACGTAGTGTGAATAATATCTGCGCTCGGATTGTCTGTTTACAGAAAGTCGTTATCATCATCATCATCATCATCATCATCATCATTATACGAATAAAAATTATAACTACAATTATCGGTGATAACTACCGCGTCAATGTCACAATATCTAATCTCTCTTAATTAATAAATATTTATCAGAAATTTTAAAAAAAGGTTGGAAAACTTGAACAATATTTCGTTATTTGATAGATTATTTAATCACAATATCAATAAAGAATATATTAATTGAAAATTATACGACTAATTAACCAGGTCTAATAATCAGACCTATGATTCCTTTTCTCTTTGTTTTTCATAAAGAGCAACAAATGTTCGTCTGTAAACAACTAAATTTCTTTTTTTAAAGCATAAAGAGTTTAGTATATATTTTTTTCTGTAAATAAACTCCTACATTGATGTGGTGAAAAACTTATCTAAATCCAAAAAAAGATGACCTGGACAGCAATTCCTTCGAGGTAATTACCACGAAAAGAGGAAATTACTGTCCTGTTTCATTATAAAATAAACTAATTGAACACTAACGTCAATCTGAAACGACAGAACTATCAGAAATAGCACTCAAACGATGACAGACGCCACCGAATGTTGGCATATCAACTTGTCCTAGCTTACAGAGATGACTTTAAGTAAGGAATATCACTCCAAAGATGTGACGTTCACTTTTAAGACGAAACTAACTCCACTTGAATTTAAAAATTCGTTGACTAAGCCTTCAAGACATTACAATTTGTATCCAAAATAAAAACTTCTTTCTTGCAACAAAGATAAATGGATTTTGTAGGGACAGTTCATGACCATATGACAGCAATAACCGGAGAAGGAGGAGCCATTAGGGTATGACAGACGATAAGTCTAGATAACCTTAAAAACGTAAAAGTCGTTTTATCAGTCGCCTAAAATTAGTAGATCTGACCCTTGAGCAATGATCGAAATTCCAAAATACAAAAAAGCTATCTATTTTTCAATAGAATTAAAAATGTTTTAGACGGAAAATCTTTATATTTAATCTTAATAAAAATCCTTAAAATTTATTTGCTTGCTTGAAACACCGTTTATATCAAATATTTGTGACGTTATTTTCTGGCTACGTAACAAACTATACTTTTATTAATTATCGCATTTAAACATTAAGTTCTTTTTACTCCATTTAAAATAATAACTCTATTCTTGAACTTTCTATCTTTACAGCTGTCCCCTCTTTTTTGATATCTTTTCATTTTCTCAACACAGTTCCAATTAGTTTTCTTTTTTCTAGGAATTTCTTTGGTTTGGCTTATAGATTTTGTTTTGTGTGCCCTTTTAGATGATGTATCGTTTCCTTTATTATAATGATTGAACACTTAATAGGAAGGGTCGTAGTATAAATAAATATATCTATCATTAACTGATAGAATTATTAAAACATTCCACTTAGGACTTAAAATTAAAGCCTTTTCTTTTTCCTTCCCTCCCCCTCCTTCTTTCTTTCCTTGTTTGTCGCGTACTGCCACTCAAAATAAGCTTGGCGTACGTCATTAATATTTAGTTTCTAAAAATCTTTCAGCTTTACATTCAAAAGATTGCTTTTTAGAAGCTTTAGCGCGGTTTGAATTTTCAATATCGTTGGTTTGAACCATTTTGGATAGTTTCCACCTTGATGTCTTAGAGAAATTCCTGCCTCATAGCAAATATGGAAACGTTAGCACTGAATTATTTGGAATAAAAAATATTGTCCAATGTTTATAGCAATGTTGGAACATTTACGTTGGCTTAAAATAAGATTTTTTTATAAGTAGCTTACAATTACTGGCTCGGTTGTTTGAGGGTTTTCAGGTCTCCGGGTTCTCCGGTTTTCCTCTCTCCACAAACAACCAAAATCTAAAATTCCAATGCTATCTGTAAGTTAGCTGCGCCCTGACTTAGAACACACGCATGGTTGTTTCAGGGTTCGATAAAATTGATCATTAAATTCAAATGTTATTGGAAAGCGGCCAACCAGTTTGGCCAAATGGTCCCAAATAATATTAAGTGCTAAAGACTTTCATTAAATGGTTTTATGAATTAAAAGGCAAAAATGATAAAATGGATGGCGATTTTACCGAACTTCATCAGATAAAGAAACTAATAGTAGAAGCTGCCGCTCTAATGTCAATACTGAGATTCGCCAAAACCAAAACCCGTTCTTTATCACCAGACCGCAGTTTTGCAATTTTATTTTGTAAATTTTAGGAAATTGATGGCAACAGTTCTTCGTCTGAGACCTTTTTTGACGACTGACGCGGCCCTAATATGTCGATATCGGATGACAGATTTAATGGAGTATTTTCTCTTCAATGTCAGTACTTAAATACAATGTTGGCTAGTGGGTTGTCATTTAATTGATTCAGTCCAAGACTGTCTAGGCTATTGTTATGAAATAAGCTAATAGAAAAGTACTTAAATAGAAGGAAAGCAAACTAGTCATATACTGAGCTTAAACACACCTGTATTGCGTAGGTAAATGAAAAGATACCGACACAACTTTTTGTCCGACCGTAAATTATACCTGCTATATACTGGAGTATTTTAGTCAAATCTGTCGAAGAAACCATTTCTTTTAAATAAAGAAAGATTAATGAAGAGCAAAAAGTAGAAAAATTAAATTGCGCAAACATATAAGAGAGTAATTAGCGTTTGCGCGTTTTATGTCGTATAATAGTTTTCAAGAAGGTCGCTTTTGAAAACAGCCGTAGGTGTCTTTTAAGTGAACCTTGGTGGGCATGGCTTAGAATTATCTCAATTAGATTCCCAAAGCGCTTACTTTTCAAGGCCTCCATACATGTTATCTATGTGTTTGAATGACTTCTGAGTTATTTAGTGCCGTCTGAATCTGCGTTTCATTATTATTTATTGTATTTCGTTACGTTTTAAGCTGGAATTTCTGTCATTGAATTAAAATGAAAGTCGAACGACGCGCGGGTCGCGGCAAAGCATTGAGTACTCTCGAAAATTCAATGACCTCTTAAACCGGTTTAAAATTTTATCTTTTAGACAGAATTCCCCCTTGTGCTCCAGACACGAGCTGAAACTACCACAATTGACGACAACACCTGGCAACAACTGAACAACTTATCGTTCACGGTGGCGCATTTAACCACCCAATAAGAATGCCATACACCTTTTACGGAAAGATTTATTGTACATCGCGAAAAACCGTAGTAGGAGCTTAGATATCTCGTGTAGTATACCCAGATGTAATCAGGAATTTAGGAATCATTTTATTGACAATCAATATTATGATCTATATATATATATAACACTTTAAGAAACAGACGGTTGCCTATTGTATAATTTCGTTTCCCGCACAACTGCAGCGGTCATCGAAGAGATCCCATTGCCTCCGGATTGTCGAAACTCCATTCCCCATTCTAATTAATAACAAAGATCGATCTTTAGACGTGGAAGGTAGAATCCGACATTTATTTTACCTTCGAAACCAAACAGTTTTATTTAGCAAAAGCAATTCAATAACCCACTCAAGTGTTCGGCATGTCAATCATCAAGTGAACACGAGCAAGTTTAGTCACGTGATATAGCCACGCAAAAGGACCACGCAAAGATATTCTGTCCGTCGTAAATAAACAAAAATTGGTGAAAAGACATTTCTTTTTAAAATAATGAAGGACGAATAGACATCGGAAGAGAAGTAGTCCCTTTTCAGAACTATCACCACATTTCCGATCACTGAAATCAGATCGCGTTTCAGTTGCTTGCGTATTTTAATTAGAAACAGAGTGTAATAACTTGAATACAAAAAAAAACACAATTGTTAAACAAAAACCGATTAAACGGTATCAAAATATGTTCCTGAAATTGAACTAATAAAATTTGGAATAACAAAGCGTTGATAATCTTTCGATGAGCAGAACTAACATTTACACATGATATTTAAGTTATTGTTTACGAATTACAAAAAATACAAATTAAATTTCACCGACGTTATCACTAGTGTTACCGCCGTTCCATCGTAACGTTAGTCTTTTTACCGAAAAAAATGAATTAAATTTTCTTTTGAACTGAGAAACTATTCTACTTTTTCCTTCTTTTCATTGTTTTTGCCTGTAAAATAACATTTTGGAAGGTCACTGGGAAATGTAGCTAAATAGTGTTGCTTTGAAACTTCAGTACTTGAGGAAATCAATGTTTTTAGCTTGTCAATACATTTTAGTAGAACGAAATATTTGAATGCTTCGCGTCGCCAAAAACCTGCCAGTCGCCTTAAAATAGACAGCTCTGACAAAAACCACTTTATAAGAATAAGGTTTTTTTCCTTTTTCCGCGTTAACTTAGACAACAAACGATTGCTAGCTAGCTGAATTTTGCCTTATAATGTATATAAAATACAACAGCAACAGATAGTCTGTGCCACACGTAGAGCTAATCTTATTTACAAAACAAAGACGCTACTTACAACTTAACGTCAAACAATTAAATCATAAGTAAATCAGTCACTAAAGAAGACACTTTGTAAATTGTTAACATGAATTATGGTTTTTTTGTTGGAAATTTTTTAGAGAAAAGACGTTTCGAATATTCAACGGCAATATTTATTAACACCTAACTTCCAAGGACCACAACGAAGTTTCTTATGAATAAACCGTGATTGAGAAAGGAAAATTTGATTAACTATGTATCGCTTCATTTCTGTTTTGATAACTTTTTTCCCTAAATTCGTAACATCGATATGCTATATTAGGTAATGACTTCCCGATAATATAGATTTTCTTTAAATGAATTAAGAGCTGGCAAAGTGAATGGAAGATAGAATGGAAATAGAAAGGTTTAAATTACTTGCATTTTTGAGGCACCGTACATGTTGTTGAATACATTAAAACGTTCGTACGGTATGTTCTCTGTCGACTGACTGATTCTTTACCTTAATGAAAAGTCGTTATATTCTTAATATACTGTAGTTTGATTTAAAGAAAATCCATATGCATTGCTTTCATGTTTTGATTAACTAAGACAGAAAGAGACCTTAGGTCTATTCTTGGCTAAAACACAAAACCTCTTGAAATAAATTCCCTTTGTACAACTAGAAACCACAAAACAAATGTCCAAACTTCTTATCAGTATCAACCAAACCACAAGCTAAACTACATCACAATGAAAGACTTTGAATCAAATTAACCAGTCATCTCTGAAAGTCTTAAGAGTTCAA
This sequence comes from Entacmaea quadricolor, assembly GCA_024752375.1. Classification (NCBI taxonomy): domain Eukaryota; kingdom Metazoa; phylum Cnidaria; class Anthozoa; order Actiniaria; family Actiniidae; genus Entacmaea; species Entacmaea quadricolor. The sequence goes on along the minus strand of JANTNT010030004.1, from coordinate 11,623 downwards.
ATGTCCACTCTCTGAGGGAAACAGAATGATATTAAGGAAATAACAAAATCAAAATGTCTTCATTGTCCTATTCAACCAATATCACTCTTCTGTGTATATATTGTGTTGTAATAAAGTTGAACATATATAAATAATTATGTTGTAATTATGCTTATTTTTGGGGGGCCAGCTGGTGCACCTAGCTCCCCACCAAATCAGGCTGCTAAGGTAATGAAAAATAACAGGACTTATTTAATGCAATTCTTTAAGAATGTTGTTTACATTTCATAGACAGATGAATCTCATATTTTCAATGGGAGCCACTAATATAAATACATTTTGGTATAATACCTTGAGTTTGACTCTAGAGTAATATTTGTTTTAAATCAAAAGTTATTAGCCAAATAAAAGCATACAACAGACTTATCTCAACTATAATGATTCTGTGAGATAATACTTTCAGTGTCTGTAAATATTATAAATACATATGTGCATTTATATAAATATAATATAATGTATTTATATATACAGATGGGCACAAACACTCTCCTACACCAACCATTAAATTGGTCAAAAAATTCCTTTTTTTGCTTTGCTTTTTTTTTTTTTTTTTTTGAATTTTTTTTTTTGTTGTTTTTTTTTTTTTTTTTTTTCATTTTTAAAAAGATTTTTAGATAAAGTTGGAACAACTAACTAAGAGAAATCAGATATCAACCACTGTGGCATACCAAATAATTATGTCAGCAGTTTTAAAGAATTCATATCCTTGTGTCTTCTTCCAATTTTGCAATTTTAAATTTATTTGGCTGGACATCCTAAATTTATTATTGGAAAGATGCGATGAGAAACTTTCTCACCAAATTCCTCAGCCATACTATAATCAAATACATGAACAATGAAAAAAGTAAATTAAATCAGGTTTGTATATATATATTCATTTACCTGAGAAACTGAAGGAATTTCTTAAAATATTTGATAATATTAGATAAAATTAAAGAAACAATAAATCTGATAAAATAATATTGTCTGCTCTAGACTTAAAGGATCATAAAATAATGGTCAGCTGTGTGAAAAAAACAGAAAGATAACTTCAGCCTAATGATAAGGTATTGTTTAGATAAGTAAAGACTTCACTGATAGGCTCCCTTCCATGTCCAATTAATTCTATGCAAACATTACTTCTAGTTCTACAGTTAATTATTGACAGTGTAGACTGAAAATGAAAAAAATTGACAATTTAAAACAAATTCCAATACTCTTGATTGCAGAGGAATTTCAATAAAAAATCTTATTATTTGTAATTATTTTTTAAAAAGACTGGAAGTATAATCATATTTGGTTCTTCTAATGTTCTGTTGTTCCAATCATATTAGAACCCAAGCTTAAAATAAAACAAACCATGAAAAATTAGGGGATTATTTAAGGATTTCCCAGAGCTGAAAATAAGGTAGCTCAAAAATGGGAAAATAACATCCTTATAGACTTTACTATAGGTTTAAAGCTATCTATATAATGCACATATATACCCATAAAGTGTAATTACTGATGGGATTTGCAACAACAGGTAGAAACCATCTCAGAAACATTGGAAGGTGGTCCTACATGATTAAAGTGACTGTTTGCTTGCAGAACTGGATGCCAAGCAAAAAACAGTCTGCCTAAAATCCACATTAAATTAAATATTGTCATAATAGTAGATGCAATCTAAATTCTACTATGTATCCAAGTATTTTGATATCTAATGCCCTTTACATATGCTCAGTATTCAATAATTTAAAAACTACATGTTTGATTCTGTGAAAGTTAACCAAAAAAGGGCCTGTTTTATTGAAATTTTTTAGTATTTATCCAAAAGCATGAACGTAATAAAGAGAAGGAAGCACTAGTCTGTGCTGTGGTCTAGACTGTCACTTACACAGTATAGCAAATTGGAAATGCCAAATAGCGAAAATTAATTATAATATAAAAGATCATTGCTATTATTGAGGCTGGGGAAATAAAGTAGTGTATGTTCTTTATGGATATCGCCTACCACTGAATATACAAACAGGAATACTATTTTTAAGAATAATAAAACAATAGATATAATAAAATATTCTTAACGCGTCAAGAAGAAAAGATTATCGCTCTGTTTGACTGATGAATCATTCAAAATAACACAAAACTTCCTATTTTGATTCAAAGGATTTCGGACAATTTTTATTATAGTGTTCAGTTCAAGTTTCTGATGTGTTCAGAGCCTGAATAAATCTGATATCGCGAATGCAGTGTTGCCACGCTTCCTTGCTGTCCCAAGTGGCTACTTTAAACATTCGAAAATCAAAATCTCTTCAAACATAAACCTTCACATAGCTCTGCTTAGGAATGTTTTCACTTCCTCTGCTAATGAGGGGCCAGCAGGCTCTACTACTGTAAGAATGGTAATATTTTAGGCTAAACGTTGTCGCCACATTATCAATTAAATAGTTTAAGAACACTGGAGCTATTTAGTGCTATCGATAGGGTGATTTCTGACGAAACTTGAGAAAAAATATTCACCGCATTAAAGTCCAGATTATTAGATGTCGCGAACATCTTACGGCTTGGAAACAATACACAAATCCCTGGACCATGGATCGCAAATATGAACCAGTTCTATTGTACAGAAGCCAGATAGTCCGTCAAAGCATGGCCAGAAGAGATGGACCTTTGATAAAGAGCAAGCCTAGTTATGTGCTATCTCCGTCGACTTTATTCATGCGCATTCAGAAATTTTACAATACTCTCATTCATTTCCAAATTAATTCAGTCAGACAGAATTGAGCGTAAAACATTCCGTTGCTTGGTTGGGTCTCGCAGTTTCAGCAAGATTGTCACTAATTTAAAGCAGAACGAATTCCGCAGAAGACTTTAATCCATGTCAGCACTGAAAGATACTCTGAAGTCTCGACCCGGGTTTATTTTCAATCTGGAACTTGCGTGTACAATGAGTTCGAAAATCGTATTGGCGTTCTCTTAACATTTGGTAGCTGCGATCGATCTCACGCGGAAACACAAAAGCCTTACACAAGAGAATAAAGCAAGGTTTTCATTCATTCTTTACATAAACTATACGACTTGTTGACTATTTGCTGCACTCACTTAAAAATACATGAATTTCAAAGTTTAACAACAAATGCGATACAACAGATTCGACATTGAGCATGTCGCGACCACTACATTATAAGTACTGTTCATCGAATACGCCCCAATAAAAATGATTTCACACCAAAAATCGTGCAAGCTATTGTCTGGAAATCACGGATCATAGTGCTGAATTGTGAACGGAAAATACCAGTGATAAACGCGAGAGTTATCCAGCGTATTTCTCACAAGCGCAAACGCAATGAATCTGACAGCTGAACCTTAAAAATTAATGTTCATGCACAATAAAGCATACAAAAATCAAATTCACAATACCTGTGCCATTTGGGTACTCTGAATTAAGGCCATTGATCGAGGAGTAGTCGTATCCATATGAAGAGGTGTATGAGAAGACAGGAGTATTTTCGTTGTGGGTAGAAGCTGTGTAGGTTGATAAACTATTCGCACTTGTATAGGTATATGGGAAGGAGAAATAAGCTGCGGTAGCATCATTTGACACAACTGTTGTCGGTTGTGAAACACTCGCGGAAGGCACCGCGTCAGTCCTATAGTAGCGGGCAAATTTAGATTCGTCGAAATTAGTAGATGACAGTCCACTATCCATTTTAGCCCGTTTATTGGGGCTTTCTATCCCGGCTAACATGCCCTCAATCTCTGCCATGTTTTCATTGAGAGAATTTCCTCCTGACTAACCACGATTTCATGTCAGCGGGTAATATCAACAAAGCTGTCTCGACCCAGTCTCCAGACCAAGATACTACGAAACTTTTGATTGGTCGAATAGATATAAACCAATCAGCGTGAAGCTATTTATCCATTCACCGACAGCGCGCCATTTTGGAAATGCAAAGGCTTCGAGTTCCGCTCGATGGAGTACGAGATAAAACTGTCTAGAAAGACCTTAAAATGTCTAGCAAAAAGACGAGGAATATAGGCACGGAGGATATTCATAATTCTTCTTTCAATAGCAACAAGTCTTCGTGTATTATTTGCCTCGATGAAGTGCGATGTAGAGGCAAATTGAGTGTGTGTAAGCACTGGTTTTGTTATGCTTGTATCCTTGAATGGTCAAAGGTAAACAGGACAATCGTCTGAATATTAGTTTATCGTAAAATTCAAATTATATATGTCTTTCGTTTCAATTTTACTCAGAATACCAATACATGTCCTGTCTGCAAAACAAGATTCCGTTCGATTTCCAAGGTATGCTATTAAATGTTAATCTTGTTTGACTTCTCGTTCAAATTTGAAACTCTTGTTGTGAAGGAGTTAAAACCAAGTGTTTCTGTTTATTTTTGGAGCCAGAAATAATAGATTGATTCACTGAAATATAAGGATTTTCGTTCACAAAAACTCTGCTTGGTCCCATCCTTTTCAAATCTGGTCTTTTGTTCAATCAAAATGAATAATACCAAAACGGCATTTACATGAGCTAGGTTTGGACCTATAGGGGTGCCGCTTACGGGGGTTGAAAGACTCCGCTCGTATTGTTTTGACTATATCTTTAGGCTTGATTAAAATAAACCGAGTGTGATCATGTAAATTAGTAAGCTTTTTAATTTACTACCGACAAGAATTGGAATAATGATCAATGCTTCTCAGAACGTCTGCTTAAAGCATCGATTGGCAAAACATAAATAGTGTCAGATTACAGATGTGTTCATTGTAAAGAATATATGATGTGAAGATGAATTTTAATTTCTTTAAATAGCTTCCCGAGCACATATGCTATAATTTCATTGTATAGTGTCGTCAATCTTACTTATATCATTATCTGAGAATCGTGGTATAATTAAATCAGTTTGTGACTTTTCTAATGTATAACCATGGGTATTTTCTGTGGTTAAACTGAACAGCATATGTTGTCATTTCTAATGTATCAAGGTTCACTTAAGTCCCTTGAAGTCTCCACCCACCAAGGTACGGGTGCCTGACAGAGACCAAAGGGTCTGGAATGATGATGATGATGATGGCATTACAGAGGAGATGTTGTTTGACATCCAGAATGAAATGAGGGAAGACATGGATGATGACTACCTACCACCAAATCCATGGTCAAGAGCTCACCTTATCCAAGATGTAAGTGAATATCCTCTGTCCATTTAGATACAGATAGTTATCAAGATCCCTGAGGGAATTTTGAATGTTTATGGACTCCCATGCCATTTAAATAATTTAAATTTAATCAATTAATGTGTACACAAATGAGAAAAATGTCATATGGGTATCCATGTTTACATATCTATGCATTATATATCACTTGCATTATAACTGACACTACATACTCAAATATTGTTTTTATTTAACTTAAGATATTTTCTCATATATGGTTCAATGTTGGCTCAAAATCTTTTCACTTGAGTGACATGTTCCTATAGATTCTGCACTAATTTTCCAAATATGAGCCAGAAGGACTTCAAATGGGTGTCAATGTTTAATATTGGATGAATATAAACTTTGATCAGTAAATTCTGTTATTTTAATGAACACTGAAATAATATGTGTGACCCCAAAATACTTTATCCATAACTTCATAAGCAAAATAATTATTACTGACCCAAAATGTCTGAATTGCGGGCAAAGTTTTTTAAAAAAAAATCAATAAAGATAACACAAAAATTAAAAGTTTACATCTACTGGTACACATATGCATTATATTTACTAATCCATCTTTTAAAAAGTAAATATCTATATATGGTATATTTAAAAGACAATGAAACATGTTTATGATAAAAAAACACATGCAATATTAAATCTCTAATTGTTATATCTCATAGATGCTTCATTCAAGGAAATTTTTTGTGTCATAGTTATTATTATTATTATTATTATTATTATTATTATTATTATTATGGAATCTTTCTAACCATGTTTAATTCTACAATTCTATGCCTACTGAGAATGATTGATTTGTAGTAGTTTAGTTGTGAGTTGTAGGGGGTGAAAGATCTATAATTCACCAATTTTTCATTTAAAATCTTACAACTCTTTTATTTTGATACATCTGTTCTATTTTTACCTAAATTAATGCCAGACATTACATTCACACACAAAATATTATCTTCTCCAAGACTGCTCAACCAGTCGAAATATCTTTTTTGCATCAGCTCCAAAAATATCCAAACTAATAAATGCAAGCCATGTATTTTAATGTAAAGTTATTTTAAAGTGATTACTTATTCACTATTTGAGTATTAGATAGATTAATATCTAGTACAATTATATAGCAACTCACTGTATTGTTATTATTCTGTCGCCAAGGCCTGTCATAATATATCAGAGAATTATCAAGGAATACCACATAGTGCCTTTTTAAAATTGGTCTCTAACAAATAGGGCAAGCTATTAACATATTAAATTTATGGAAAATATCATTAAATTTGTTATTAACAAAAGATAAAAAGACTTTGGGAATGAAAAGAAGAAAGTTATTGCATTTTGGATCAATTTATTGCCATAATTTGTTAAAAAATTAGAGCAACATGAGACAGAATTGTCGACTGATGATTTCTTTTTGAACATTTACATTTACACTTTTTGTCCCCTTCTTTTTTTTTTTTAAATCCACAAAGAAATATAGAAAAACTGATATGCTTAAGTCCTTTTCTGAACCTAAAGGTTGTAACCATTTCTGATTGGCCAAAAAAAAGCCTTCTGTTATGTTTTCTCAAGCTCTCTTGGTTCTAATGAAGTAGGGGTAATGTCGGTTTAGCGATTATTTACAAGGATTCAGAGCAATACTCATGGCTGGCTACTCCACGTCTCAGTAGGGTCCAATCTCCTATTTGGACTCACGTTGAGATGGCATCCTCAAAATTTGTTTCTTAATTTTCTAGATTTTACTAGGATAATTACCCAGCATAATCCTTGTGCCAATTAAATAACTTGCAAACACCGCCAGTATAATCAGTAGAAAACTTTTTTTTTATTTTTCTCTACTAGCATGTCGACTGAGCGCCTTGCATATGACTCATCCACTTCAGGACTTCATCAGAGAAATAACCCTTACTTCCAAATAAGGACATCTTTTTCGCATTACATAAGATCAACTGGGAAAAGCCATTGACTTATAGAAAATCGTTTTTATTGAACATTGCTTCCCCTTTAGATTTTCGATTCAAAATTCTATAAGAAAATTGGAATTAATCTTCTTTTAGTTAAAATCCGAGCCAAATAGAACTTGGGCTCCTAATCCTGTTTCATGGCGATTTGATTCTTTTCCCGGCGGTCTCCGTACATGTCTGAACAGATGAGCTAATCTTATTAATTAGTTTACATTAAATAACTCATTTAAAAAGTTCAATTTTTCCTTCTAAAATAATAAAATAAACTGCTTTTTTGTTGCCTAAACTCGATTTCGCTTTTGCAAAAAACATCTACTTTCAACCACAGATTTGTAATCGAATTTCCAGAACGACTATCCCTAAAATGGTTTATATTTCGGACAATTTTCCTATTTTTGTATTACAAAGGGATTAATAAACTTTGTGAGCGTGTTTTGTCTGGGTTTTTTGATTTTCAAAATCCTCTTACTTTTGCCTCGTGCTATTTTAATTAATTGATTTGAATTACTGTATACAGCTTTCTAAAATGTTCTGCCTGGAATTTTAGAAATCAAAACTTTTCTCTTCCCTTACCTTTCCTAACTCATTTGTCATTGCTTCTTTTCCTCAAGTTCTTAGAAATTAAATCATTTATCGGTCGATTTTTTTTTTCCGTTTCTATGTGTGTGATTGCTTGCGTATACCGTTGTGCACATAAACAATTCAGCTTAAAATCGTAAAGTTTTTTAGAGATAAAGGAGCCTAATTACTTGTTTATATTTATTTGTCTTCCTTGAGAAAAAATTGAGGAAGATTCATATAAAATAACTCGAAATCCGAATTAACTTGGTGGTTGTTTGTCAATTCGGTATTATCTATCAATACTGAAGGCATTTCGGGACACTTTGCGTGCATTTTTTTTTTCAAACTAAACGCCAGAGTGTACCGCGATAGAGACGCGCGTTTCCAGAGAAATGGCCAATCATATGTGTTGTTGTACTTAACAGGCATTAGCGTCACCACTAAATCTTTATTGCTTCCACTTGTTCCAAAAACAGATTTAAAGAAACCGGTTTTTATCCTAAAAAGTTCAGACATGGTAAATTTAATGTGTTAGTGATATATTTAGCAGTATCTCAGTGAGCGTAAAAAAAGGATATCGCGGTAGCGTTCTTATTCAAACCGGCGATGGTAAACCGCTTTACAGGTGCTCTAGCTTAAACGCCTTTAGAAAAGTAAAAAAGAAGCCCTCGTGGCAGTCGTATAACTGTTGTCCAACTAAGATTTGATTTTGACCAACATACAACACTAATATTAAGATATATTCATATTTGATTTCATTTATTCTTTCTTTTTATTTATTACTTGCTTTTTATTCTCTGAGATAAAACAAAATAAAGACAAAATACAGAAAATATATATTAGAAATAAAAAATATATATATTAGAACATAATAGTTTTTCTATCTTTTATTCGTTCATCCAATTTTCATTTTATTCCTTTATTCTTCCTTTTTATTTTATTTATTTATTTATTTTTATTATTTTTATTTATTTATTCATTCATTTATTTATTTATTTTTGACTTGATTTCTTTCTTTCACCCTTAGACGATGAACAAAGAAATAACTGCTTCAATCTATACCGGATGATGAAAAATTTGGTTCTATTTTTTTTCCATACCTTAATTCTTTCCCTTTTATATCATTTTTTCAAATTTAATTTTTTTCTGTATGCTTTCTTTTGGACTTCTTATTTAATTTTTTTCCTAATTAAACTACAAACAATTCCTATACCAAAATGAGAAAAGTGAAAATTTAGTCTTTGTGTCATTCATTTTCCTACTATTTTTTCTTAATCAATAAACAATCTTCCATATCTATATAAGGCACTAAGAAGATGAAAGACGGACGCAAAATGAGATGACGGAAGGAGGAATGTGAAAGGAGAACGACACATCCGATTTCCGTCATTAGACAGAGATTCCCACCATCCTTCTAACCACTGACGCCAAAGGCCAGCTCATCTTCATCTTTCTAGTCATAACTAAAAAAATTTGTTTGGATTTTTAGAGTTAACTGATCTTAATTCACTAAAATAAGTCGATAAATAATTCACTTAATATATATACTCCCTAAATGTAATTTTTCCCTAAGCTAGTTTTATTTATTTTTTATTATTTTTTTATTTTCCCTTTCAATATTTTTCCATTTCTTTTTTCTGTTTCTCATTTTTCTTCCTTTTTTAAGTATATTTACTTACACAAAATCGATAACAACTCTGCTAGCTTTATACCCACTATAACTTAATATTCTTGCGGTCATGACAAGTTTAACAACATGGCTTCCTCGGCGGTTGACAGTGGTGGTACCGAAGTAGTCAATCCATTTTAATGACTAGATTTTAATTTCCGTTGTTTCACAGGATCTAGACGAATATGACCTTGAAGACTCTTTCATCGATGACTCCAACGTGTCCCAGCCCTCTAGCCATCCACTTGGACAATTAACAGTAACAATTGAGTACGAAGAAGAGCTGATCACTCGAAACAGTCCCTATATGTTACGCAGACGCCAAGGGCGGAGAGGTCCTGGTACGAGGGGCCGTGACATCACCATGGATATCTATGCTTTGAACAAGTAGGTTTGATTGACGCGTGAAAAAAACCCTTACTAAAACCGTTATGAATCGCAGTAAGCTTAGTGGTTAAAGCACTTCAGGGTATCAAGCTGAAGGTCTTTGGTTCGATACCTGGGGGGGGGGGCATACTATTATACTGAGGACCTTTAATTCACTGCTCTTAGAACTCTTGTACATGCCGGCTCAGCCTCACTTCTGAGATGAAAAAAAACAAGCAGAAATTTGAATAAAAAAGCAACTTCTGGGTTTGAGGCTGAGCCCACATGAGCTGGAGTTTTGATGGCAGTGAATCACTTTCCCATTTTATACATTTTGTCAAAGAAGAAATTTGGGCTTATTTTTTCTCTTGATGAATAATCAACGCTCTATCAAACAAAAGAAAACCGAGACTCCCCCCCTGGTGTATATGCCTACCTGTTTGCTAAAAAAAGAAAGAAAAATTATTCCGGAAATAAGCCTCCTTCAACACATTCTCGTATAACACCACTTAAAGTTTGCATCTTTGTCAAATAAATTGACTGAAATTACCGATTTACATCAACGTGAGCTTAAAGGCGAATGAATCAGAAGCATATCCTATAATCTTTATGCAAATTTAGCCAAATAGTCTTATTTTGTTTCCAATAAGTTTAATTCAAAACGTTTTTGTAGAGTACTTATAGCTCCCCCGGATGCAAGTCCTCCCGGTTTAAGCCCTCAAAAATACCCTTATGGAGTGGTATAAGCCCTGGGCTTAAAAGCGGCAGTTTATGGTAAATCGAAATTGCGTCGCTTTGATATTAACGGCCATGAAATGTTCTATTGACCAATCTCTTGATTAAATATTCACATATGCGTCATTCTACTAATCAAAAAGTTAATCTCCGCCCTTTCTCCGACAAACACGGTACAAGGCTACTGGACTTTCTTGGTGTGTATTTTGTACCTACTAAACATGTTGCCATCTTGGGGTTTATCTCAGATAAATGTTTGAATGAAAAAATAATTCTGATACGTCTTGAATTCCTGAAATGTTACAGTATTCTGAACTCTCGCTTTGTCTGCCAGAGGTATTTGAAGTGGGCGGAGCTGTCTCTAAAAAAGTGACAAGAATGTGCTCTTTATGTAAATAAAAGGATGCTATGCCGCATCACCCCTCTCCCCTCCTCTCCCCTCGCAAAGGTAAACAGGGCGGCCCCCTAGTCCTAAAACAACAACAACAACATATATTACCCCAAGGGGGGATATATGGCTATTTACAAAAATATAGGTGTTAGGCTCACCGAAAATAGTAAAAAAACTAATCCAAGTAAGGTGGCCTAAAGCCCCCTCTTTTAATCAAAAATTTTATACGATCAAACTAAATTTCCAAATATTAGCCCCCCTTACTTTTTAAGCCATCCTTTTTTAGCCCCATCCCCGTTGCCCTCTCCACTTTTAAAGGGGCTGCGCCGACCATGATAAAAAGAAAATAGTTTCTATTATATAGGAATAATTTTAAAAACTAGACGCCCTATAAGCATTTACTGGACCCGTTGTGCTGTACGTTACAATTTTTGGTGCGCAGAAAAATAAAAGGAAAAGCAGGCTTCATTTTCCATTTGGCTTGCCACAGGAAGCCTAGTGGGGAAAACAGTGTTAAACTACTTTTAGCTGCGCGAGGTAAGAAACGACAAAGAAGAAAAGGAAAATAGGCTCTTTGCAGGACCTGGTCACATGACCGATTGGATCAAAAAAATATCATAGTAGCTCCAGATGAATGCCATATTTAAAAAGAGCATGGTAAAACAAACATTTTCTGAAAGTTTGAGTTTGATATCTTTAAAAATGAAGCTATAAGAATTTTTTGAAATCGTCAAA